>OMNN01083006.1:0-42043 GCA_900302755.1 Chromis chromis | reverse complement strand
TAATTTACACGATTAACATATTAACCATAAAACAAAACAAACAATCAAAAAAACAGGCCATAACGGTTCATAATGTCCTCATCAAAAAACTGTAGTTTTGCAAATAGTAATTTGTCCCTTCACAATGTGTGGCCATAAAATTACTGCCTTAGTGTTTTTGAATTTGCTAAAAATATCACTTTTTTTTTTTTTTTTTTGCATTGTCCCATTTTTTAAATGTATTTTTACGGAATTTCTGTTTTTTACAATGTACTGTGTAATAAAAGTCAGTCGGCTCATTGTTATGCTACAACCCATTGCTTAGCCTGACTAATTTGCCAGCATAAGCTGCCAGAGTAACTGAGCTTGAATTGTGTTGAATTTGCTTTATGGAAGCAAAGTAAACCAGAAGTAAGTCAGACTAACTGTAATAAGCCTGACTTATTTGGTTAACAGAACAGGCTTTTGGACAAGAAATGTTCCAGCGTAACCACAGTCTAGAGAATGTAGACATAATTATAATATAGTTACATGACACAAATGAGCATTTAATTATTGGTTTGAATGTTAAACACAGAAGAAAAGTTAATTTAACAGTCGGCAAAATAAAACCCAACAACAAAAAAGATGTTGAAACTGAGTTTATCAGTACAGCAGTTCTGACCAGTTTGCTAACAGCATCGATTTAAGTCTGGTCTTTGATACACATCTTTTTAGCCAACTCTACATTTCCAGTCTGACTCACTAGTCAGTAATGATATATAGGATATGACATGTAGAGTACATTAAATTACCAAATTATAGCCCTCTCGTCTATTTAAGTCAAATCTTTCACTTAAAGTCTTTTTACGGTCAACTGACTCATGACATTTTGCTGATGTTTGTTGCAAGTGACAGTGAGTTCCAATCATTGACATTCTGGTTTCCTCTTTAGTCTCTCAGCTTTCCAGTTACAGTTTAATGCAAATAACACACAAAGCAGATGCAGTTTTAAAAAGCCAAAGCAAACGGATGCTTGGAATGATACCCAAAGTAGGCAGCAAACAAGTTAAGGTGTCTTTTTGTTTGGTATCACCAACATATGTGTGTGGTAAGTTTACTTTCTGAACACCACAGCTAAACATAATGTGACCAGAAAGACCAGCTTCTCCGATTAGGATCCGGTTATTTGGGCCTGATGGGGACCAGAACCTTTAGGTGGTTACAGCTACATTTGCTTGTTGTCGACATCCTGGCCAAGAGTCCCGGCAGATGTCAAACTGAGTCATAATCAACAGAATCAGAGCTGTGTAAATATTTTTAAAGGTGGAAGCATGAAAGTGAGATTAAAACTTGCAGTATATCCAGTTCAAGTGGCAGAAGCGTCATCCTAAATCCTGGATTTGAAATATACTACATATGAATACTAAATACAGTTGTGTGGATGAGATTGTAATGGAAGCTTTTTTGACATATCTGGACAAGCTGTCTACAGATAATGTTGATATACTCAGTCAAATGAAACATAAGATTTTGTAGCCATTTTTATTGTTTAAATGAATAAAAAAAACACAAAGAACAATGAATCAGGGGTTCCAGATTAGATGTCAATGATTAGAACCTCCCTAGGTAGTGACAGGTGGACCCTGTCTTATGTAAATCTCTAACATCTTGGGTCTGGTGTTCTCTTTGCTATTCAAGTGTGTGGTGTCATCATGCCAAGATCTAAAGAGCTCTCTAAAGCCGTCAGAGAAAAGGTCATGGCAAGGGATTTAATAACATCTCCAAATTATGTGGAATAAATCATCCACATGGGCTCCCCCTGCAAATTAAGGTCATGAGTGGATGGTTTGATGCAAAAAAGAAGCCTCTAAGAACCCCAAAATACATCAAAACATGTGGGGGTAACTCCTGCAGCTGTTGGTGTCAAAGTGCAATCAGACAAAGATTGCATAAATTTGACCCTTGTGGGAGGAGTGCCCTTGCAAAAAGGCCTTTGCTGCCCAAAAAGAAGAGTTTTCTGCCCACAGTAACAGCAGACATGTTTCGACCAAAGACAACTTGTCAGGAAAAGAACTTCACCAGCTGTGAAACATGTTGGTTGAAATGTTATGGTTTGGTTTTGCTTCACTGCCTGGGGGACTGGGCAGCTTGAAATCATTGATTCAACTATGAATTCTGCATCATATCAAAGAGGGCTTGAAGATAATGTGAGGCCATCTGTCTGAAAGATGAAGCTGAACCAGAAGTGGACCTTTCAATGGGATAATCCTGAGCGCACAAGCAAATCCACCAAGGAATGACTCAAAACGGAAGAAATGGGAGGGTTATGGGATGGCCTAGTCAAAGCCTAGATTGGATTTCCCCATTTTAAATTCGATTTCAATTGGCAGAACATGCAAGAAAACCTTAGAACAACTTGCAACTGAAGGCGTTTTGCTGGAAGAATGGTACAGAACTTCAGTAAACCAATATCAGAGACTGGTGGACAACTATACGAAACACCTATAGGAAGTTATTTCTGCTAAAGGTGGCAGTACTAGCTGCTAATGCCAAGGGTTTAGTTACTTTTTCAGCAGAAGAATGCTAAATCTATGGATATTCTTGTTGATTTGGTATAGTACTGAATGTTTGCTTGGCCAAATACATCAAAAAAGGCAACAACTTCCATGGACGGACACAAATATGATGGAGTCTGAACCCAGCATTTGTGTTGGGACGACTTAGACCTTGATTATTCAACGTGAGCAGAGATCTAGATAGCTTGAACTCAAATCTGAGGGATATGATGGTTTTAATAGTGCTCTGATTGGCTTTGTGTGGTGCTGTCAGGCCTATTGTAAGCAATGCTGTCCATTTGTTTTCCATGATGTACGAATGCTAAGGTGAAAGTTTAGCATTTTGGGGATATACGGGTGCACATTTTTGAACTGTAACTCTCAAGTTGGAGAGAGTAAAACACATCTGAGAGAACAAATCAACCCAGCACGAGGGAAAGACCTCAAGAAGGTAGAACAGGAAGAGAGTCAGTGGTTCATGCTGTACACCGTGATGCAAGTATGAAATCACCGCTTTAGAGGATTTCAGAAAGCTGTGCTGGGCATGACCTCAAAACCACGGCCAACGGAGGGTGTGGGTGTCTCTATGTATGCTTATGCATGTGACTGCGTTACCCCAGACTGACCTTTTTCATCATTGCACTAGATGAACTAGACACATGCGCACAAAGCCGCAGCCTCGTTGACTTTTTACCAGCCTGCTGCACCTTTCAAGACGTATGCAGAGTTTAATCAGTCTCCCGTGGACAGCACCTCACCGTGAGCCGTTCCGAATGTGCTTCCAAGTCAGGAAAACACTTCCATATTCCCAGCATTAAATTAGCGGGCCCCTAATCATTGCTGCAGATAACGAGAGGAGAAATGGGTCATAAAAGTCTGACATCTTGGAGCTGACACTATTAAGAGATATTCAGCAGAGGGCCTACAAAGTATGAGCTCATAACTTGGCAAACTCCACTTGGGGGGGAAACGGAGGTGTGTTTTTTTTCTATTTTTTTGTACGAATGTCTTGTTTTATTATGGAAATACAACTTCCCCATCTGTTTCGTGTTATTAATTTGTCAGATTTTTTTTTTAACCTTATTTAATTTTCTAAAGCAGAGCTGCTTTAGTTTTTTGGGGTTTTTTTTGCTCTCCTTCACGGTCATGTGCTCTTGGCAGCGGTGATGGTGGGAGAGTTAAAGTAGAGATAGTTAAGGCGGGAAGAAAGAAAGAAGAGAAGGCAGGAAGAAACGAAGAGAAAGGGAAAGAGAAGGGTTGCGTTAAAGAGAGGAAAGGGAAGGCTGGCTCTTTGGCTGCGTCTTGCTGCAGCTTGGCCAAATCACGTCCAGCGCAGGATGTAAACAAACTAATCTGCCAATGTGAAGTCTTTACACATTTTGGTTGCGCTCTGGGCTGCGTGACTCATGCAGCCTGGCTGTGTGACCTCAGACACTGGCTGGCCTGCTGCTGCTTCAGGACTGGAGCTTTTAGTTTTGCCTTGCAGCAGGGGTCATCAAGACTATGCAGGCCCGCTGTGTTCTCTACTAACTCATACAAATACTCTACAATAAAGTGGATAGAAAAACAAACTTCTGCCTTTTTCAGTAAAGTTTCCGTGCGGGCTTGCAGAGTTTAACGTTCAGTTTATCAGCACAAGCAGACAGGCTCCTTAAAGTTGTCGTCCTCTAGATTTCAGTCCTGATTGATTCAAGTTTACAGTGAAGCCAAACAAAACAAAGTTGTTTTTAGTACAGGAGTTGAGTAATACTTGCAACTGTGATTTGATGTGTGCGCTTCATGCAGATGCATTGATGAAAAATGCCAAAAATGGTGAATTTTTGATTATGAATTTTAGTTAGCGCTAATGTTGGCGACCATTGCTTTGCTGTTGCTGCCTCACAATAAAAGCCATCCAGTGTTTGGTTGGTTCAATACTTCTTCAGTGTTGTAGCAGTGGTATGAAATGTTTGTAACAGCAGTAACTAATCGAACGCAGCTCTGGTACAGAGAGACTGAACGGTAAACAGTGAGGCTAATATCAAGGAGACAACTACTGTTTTCTGCAAATTCCTTGTGTGAAGGCAGTTTAAATCTAATGTAGGAATGGTGAAGAAAGTGCTGTTGGATAAATATTTTAAAGAATGTAAGTAAATTCAATTACAAACTGCAATAGTTTGTCAGATAATTGATCTATAGCTATACTGATAATTATATTAGTAATTTTTCAAGCTAAAATGCTTAACAGTTGCTGGTTTTGGCTTCTCAAAAGTGAGTATTTGATGCTTTTCTTCATTAAAAATGGAAGCAAATGGAACATCTTTGGGAATATCATGTCAGCTTTGGGAACTTGTAATAGCCTTTTTTCTCAATTTTCTGATGTTTTATTGATAAAAACCTAATTTAGCCCAATACTAAATTGCTTTTGCAGAAGCCTGATCCCAGCATCAAAAACAGGGTTTGAATTCATGAAGACCTCCCAGATTATAACTTTAAATACAGCGTTTTAGAGGTAGGATAAGATCAGATAGTCAGGTTATTATATTTTTTACTGAAAGAAGCCACTGTATTAAGTTATGGAAACTATTTGAGACCTCAAGGCCAACTGAATGTTCCATGAAGCGCCTTTGATTGCTCTCATCTGACCCCGAGAGACCGATGACATGTGCATCTGAGAGCAGAAGAACAGCAAGTCGGTTGAAATAAGGCAACAATCAACTGCTGAGGTGACTCGTGCTCTCGCTAATAACCCGAGGCCATGTCTTTCCCCCGTATACATCACTGTTCAGGCAGCTGGGGGATGGCGCGCCAAGCTCCGTGTTTCCATATGTGCACGTCCAGCACAGCGAAATCAAACCTAGAACGCAGCGAGGGTGAATTTTCCTTTAATCACTGACAGGTTGATGTAATTGTATGTTTGTTTTCATGCTGGGGTGTCTGCAAATGTTTCATGCAACCACATAATTCTGCTAATATGAGCATGTTTTTGTGATTCACTGGTCTCAATACCTGCTGCTTATTTTTTGACTTACGTAAGAAATATCTGATGCAAGATCAGGATCTGGTTACTGTGATATTTCATTAATGATGTATTTGACAGCTTTTCCACGCTGCCAAGATAAATTTATGGGTGTATGCTGTGTAACGTATCTGTCAGTGTGTCACCTCAACAGCATATTAATCAGTGTTTGTAGCTTGTTAAAAGCAAAGAACGTTGAAATAAAAACCGGCTCGGATGATGTCTGAACAGTTGAACCCTCTGTTGGGGTTTTTAGCGGTGAGTAATGTTTGACCCGAGGACAGACGTGTGGCTACAGGAAGTATCGGCACTCGCAGGTCAGGCCGAGGTTGAAACCAACTCCTCTAATGTGTCTGATTGGTGCTATGATTGGCTGAGTTTGGGTCGCGACCCTTCGAGGGGGCAAATGTTAAAGGCTAAGTCTCTACATGAAGGCTGAAGGGTGATTGTTTTATTTCACAGCAGGTCAGAAACAAAGATTCAGGGTCTGGTCACAATTGTGATGTTTTTTTTTAGCGTGAAATACGAGAATACATGGAGAGACATGCTGATCTCCTGTTGTGAAAATTGTTATTTCTTTAGGCACTGAGATAAAAACCATCCTCAGAGCAAGTTTAATTTTTAAATCATCCATTTTGCAAAGCATAGTTTGGAAAATGGCTACCATTGATTTACTATGATTTCCTACCATTCTGTTGGCCTTTCCATTCACTTGTGTTTGGAAATAGGTTACACTGCATATTTATCTTTTTCAGGCTTTTTAGGCTTTCTTATTGTTACTATTGCTGCTTAGTTGGTTATGTAGTTGCAAGAATTCCAAATCTCTCCATATTTGTATATTAAAGGATATTCAAACCCACAAGACATGTTAAAATTGCAAACAAAGAAGAGCAAGAATAAGCCAAACCTGCACATTTTTGGTGCTAACGTTCTGACGCTTATTATTTATAATCATGGACTGTATATAAAAGATGGATGTAACCTCTGAAGAGTGACGACAAAGAGGAAACTGCAGTCCTTCTAACAGCCAGCAGGGGGCGACTGCTCTGATTGCAAAAATAAGTTTGATTATATAGAAGCCTATGAGAAAATGACCCTATTTCTTACTTGATTTATTTCCTCAATAAGTGTTTCCCTATTGAGTTTATGGTCTTATTTGCTAGTTTCACGTGTCCTCCAACATAGTATGATGTTATTGATATAAATTATGGTCCCATTTAAAGTAAAATAAACAATAAAATGTAGGTATGTTCTGGGCAACGTCCTATGGGAATGCGTAGTGTCCTCGAGTTCCCCAGTCAGATCCACCCCTTGCTTGATACATCTGGTTTCCAAAGGCCAAGATGGTGACAGCCAAATTTCAAACTCGAGGTTTGAAAATGGACGTCTACAAACAAATCGGGGACATCAAGGTAGCTACATCCATCTTTTTTGTACAGACAATGACTATAGTCATAGTTTGCGCGAACATTTGCTGATCACCACTAAACAATGGCTGTGTCAGGCTGATATCAGACCAATTTTTTTTTTTTAAACCATGATAATGGCATTATACATAAAGTTAAGGTGTTAGAATTCACATCAAATTACCAAATCTGATAACAATTCATCCAACAGTTGGTGAGACATTGGCCTCAAAACCACATCCTCATGGTGGTACTAGCTTTGGTGTTGGTGTTTGGTGTTAAGTAGTAATTAAAAACATACTCTACTTCATTTGTATTACTGTTAATCGGACAAAATTAACACACTTTCTCTATTTTAGTGACTACAGAACCTTGTTGCCCTGAGTTCAGCCCCTAAAATAACTTTCTCAGACTGCATATTAACTCAGGCCTCACTGCTGTAAGCTTAGCAGGCCAAAACCACAATCATGGCCTTAAAAGTAACCCTTACCGCCCTCGATTTTTCCTAGGAACACACTGCATTTGATGGGACGAAGCCTGCAGATATTTTACAATCACCCAAGCTGTCTTGCTTTGCCTAATATACAGCACAGCATACGAGTGGTGAGGTTTAGCATGTGACTGTCACCACAGCTTCTGCTGAGGTGGAATAAGGGTGATAGCAGAGGCCGGATATTAGAGCATCTGTGATGAATGTCAGGACTTGTGACTAAGAAAGCATGAATGAGCAAAATGAAGCTCAGAGATGCTGTGGCTCAGTAAGGACTTGATTCAGGAGATGACACCACTCTATTTTCTCCAATTACCTTGATTCCTCTTTGTTGCCTCATCTTGCCCCGACACACAAGTAAACGCTGTGAAGATTTTCTGGTTAATCTCCGCCTTTTTTCTTTCTAGACAGAGCTCTGTTGTTGCACAGTGTCAGGATAGGTGAAAGCCTGTCAGTTTACAGGGTGGGGGATGGTCTGAGTCTGAACTCGTGGCTTACTCCAGAGAACTGACCTTTTGCAGCAAAGACAAACTTGCCCTGAAGTTGACACCAGTGTGTGTGATGTGACGCTGGATAAAAAGGCATGACCTCAGCTGACTTCACAACTGCTGAAACTGAAAAACAAAACCTTTTGATCATCTCTTTATCTCTGAGGAACTCTGTCTTTGCACTAATTGTAACATATTAATCCTTTGAACAGTTTAATTCAAAAGTCCTACCAAAAATGTGATGAACCCTTAACAAAACTGAATCTACAGCCATCTGTCAGTTCTGTGATGTTGTACTTGTGCATCACAGTGTTTTGAGCTGAATGCTAATCAGTAATTTAAGCAGTATTAATGCAGATGTTTATCAGGTATATGCTAACATTAGCTAAATAGCACTGAAATCAAAGTAGATCTGAAGCTGAAGGGAAAGTCAATGGTTAGTGTTGGACAAACTGGACCTGATTGTTGTACTACATGAAAATCTGGTTTTATCAGAATTAATACTGAAGGAAACTTGAATCTGCTAAATATCATAGCAACCACATGACAGCCATGTTGGCACTACAGGAGAGTTTTAATGTTCTGGAGACCAAGAAAGTCTGTACATAAGTAGTTTTTGAGATACACCGATCAGCCACAACATTATGACCACTGACAGGTGAAGTGAATAACATTGATCATATTGGTACTATGTGGTGTTCTGCTGGAAAACCTTGGATTTTAACATCCGTGTTGATGAGACTTAGACACACAAATAAACATTGTCCCAGAACAAGCACACTCCCTCATGCAAATGGAAATCCCAAATGTCAATGACAATCAGGAACATCTTGAGGAACATGACAATGACCCAAGATGTTGATTTGACCTCCAAACTTCCTAGACCCCATTCTGATCAAGCATCAACAGGATGCAGTGGAACAAGTTGGATTGACAGAGGCCCCACTGCACAAGCCAGAGTACCCAAAGGATCCACTGCCAACGTCCTGGTGCCAGACCCCATAGGACACCCTGAGTGGTCCTCTTATCCATGCCCAATGGTTCAGAGCATTTTTGACCACATAAAGGGGACCAACACAATATTAGGCAGGTGGTCATAATGTTATGCCTGATCGGTGTATCTAGTAGAAACAAGGTTGTCAACACATCTTGCTGCTTGAGGACAGCAAACTTCCAGAGTACAAAAGGGTTCTAGGGCCCACTGCTTACTTCACAGCCTTTTATTGCATGCCCAGCACCATGCCAGAAACAAAGATTATCCAGTTACCAATTACCAGGGATACACCACTTATCCAGTAATAATTGTACACCAGGTTTTGGTTGTATATATCAGTTTGCCTTATGTCTTTGTCCTCTTTGATTCTGATGAAGACACAATAGAGTTAAAACAATAGTCTGTTTGCACAATACAAGGCTTTGACTTAAGCAGTGTGCTCCCAGTGTACTTTTGGGATATTCCGATTTGGACCAGACCAAAAAGCCATTTGAAGTTGCTTAGAGCATAGTATAGCTAGAAAATGTTTTACTGGTAACAAAATAAAAATGTTTGTCCATGAATCCGGTACTTCAGTCAAATCACTTATACAACAGTCATTGTTCTTTTGTTCTCAGGAATAACAGAAAAACCCAGAGGTTTAGCTTTGTGTTAAATAGCCCAAGGATGTCTACTATAAATCTGAACTGCAAACATCTGAGTCTCCTGCTACATCATCTACATTTGACCACATATCCACAGGAGAACATAAAATACGTTGTAAACGTGACAGCAGGGTGGATTTATCCTTTAAAACCAGACCATAACCTTACACAACATATTAACGATAAGCGAATCAAGCACATTTTGGGACCGTTTTAGCTCACAGGAAATTTTAGTTACACCCTTGATTGGTAAAGTCAACTCCAATCAGCTCGGAGGAGTGATTGCACACGCACAAAACACAACCCACATTCAGGCCCGGGAGCTGCCCAGCGCTGCCACAACCACAGTTGGGAGTCCAGTTCATCGAGAGGCAAGCGCATCCCGCTCACTACCACTGCCCACATTTATCCTGGCTGTCTCAGTTTACCCAGAGAAATGATTTACAGATGTTAAAACCCCACATCTGCAGCTTCAGCTCTGCGCTGCTGTTGATTTGCATCAGCATTTTGCAGCGAGAGAAGATGAGCAGTAGTCACTGCAAAGCCAAGTTGAAAATAGTCATTGTAGGCTGTTGTGTTGATCAGTTGTTAACCACAGTAGGAGGTGAAATGCACCAGTGTGTTTGTCTTTATCTAATGCTTTTTATAGTAGCTATAATATGGTAGTGGCTAACTATTACCCAAAGTCAAACCAAAATTGCAATTTGAAGCAATGCAATATGCAAATTGCAAAGGTTGCAACTTAGAATGTACACCATGCCGGCCCAAGGTTTGAACTGTTGTGTCGGTGGTTTTACAAATTCATACAAATGCGCACTTAGGTTGTTTCTCGTGTGGTAATGCAGCATCACATTTTAAATCCATAAGACAATAAAGAATGAACTGAAACTGTAAGAACTGCAAATCAAACTGCAGCTGCAACTTCTGTATGAAAAACTGCAACTAGATGTTTTTCCCCAAATGGTTCATATGGGGAGTGAACACACGTGGTTAAAGGATGCTTTGGTTGTTTTATTGATTTACCTTACATTATGCATTTTTGTTGCAACATAACTTACCTTGTTGTGTCTTAAAGGCTGAAATGCTGCATTGTGAGAGATGGTCAGACAGATGTAGAAATGCTGGAAGATTTAGTTTTCTGGGGGTGTGAGAGAAAATCTAGAGACAGAAAGAAGACAGACGCCTGCAGGCTCTGTTTTTTTTTTTGTTTTTTTTTCAATTTCTGTGGTATCAGGGTCACTGATGGCTCACACATTTGCCAGACGCATGCACTTTCACACTCGCACACACACGCACACACGCATGCATGAACACACACCGCCTAAAGCTCAGGCTTCCCACTCACTTTCACTTCATGAGGCCGCTCTTTTATCTGGTTTGTAGCTCGAGACTAACATTTGGAACCAAGCAACACATGCAAAAGGGGGACATCAGACGACTTTTGGCATCGATCAGATCAAACAAGGGTAAAACCTGCACCCACGCCTGCAATGGTGAACCACTTCTGTGTGTGAATGTGTGTGTGAGAGTGTGAGTGTGTGTGTGTGATAGAGAGAGAGAGAGAGGAGGAAACAGCGAGCTCTAACAGAAAACAACAAGTCTGTCTCTGGCGCAAACCACAAGCCAAATGTCACATCCAGTACAGCACAGTTTGAAGGAAAACCGCTGAACCGAGTTCTTTTTCTCACAAATAAACATATATTTTCCTCTCATATACATATATTTTAAAGAACATTTTACCTCTGCAGTGTCATAAAGATTTTTAACCAGGTGAACCTAAAAAAAAGGGGGGATTAAGAACATCTGTTTTTAGTAAGACTTGCATGAGATTATATCACTTGTCACGAAAACAAATCAGCGTGGTCAGCACCCGCTGCCTATCTCTCCTCTGGATATTAACCATCTGTTCACGGTAAACGAACACACATGCGAGCACTTGGGCCTGATCCAAAAGCAAGGTCCCCTTTTTATGATTGATGATGATGCATTTAGCCCCGTGATAAGCCATAATGTGGCTGTATTGGTTGATTATTAACCGCAATTAAGCTCCAGGATCATCACGTAAACTAAACGTATGCCGAGTGCACTGGGACAAAGGGCAGTGTACACAATTAACTGACAGATGGATGAAAAATCCAACTAATGTTGATAAGGTGCCAAGTTCAAAGTTCAGCTTTAAATGACAGCAAATGTTTGCCTCTGATAAGCTCTCCAGTGCTTCCATTATTCATGAATAACAGGAGGTTTGAATCATAACTACCAGAAGCTTCTTTTGCTTTGTAAATCAAACATTCTCTGGATTTTTTAAAAACAATTTAAAGCACATTTCTGAGTGAACCTCTCCGTATATTCCTGATTTCCTTAATGTCCTTGAACTATTGATTCGTTTTGCATCACAGTATCACATCTGTGCAATGTTGACTCACCCTGCAATTTATTACACGTCTGCTTATCTTTCCGTTTTCGGCTGCCAAGGTTTGCATCCTTCTGCAGAGACAAGCTTGTGTACTTACCAGTGGCAACTTTTAATTCATGTAAACTAAATGAGCTCTTAATGATCCACATCAGTGCTTTTAATGGAGGTCTATCATTAATTTTCTAAATCATTGCTTTTAAAATAGGTATTGTGAGAATTCTTTGAAGTGTTTTAGTGTAGATGAAGATTGTTACGCCCCCACAGTTTGGAGAAGCAGACAGGAGTTTAACCACTTTGCAATCAGACATCCCTTTCTGATGAAGAACCGAAACAATTATATTGCTCTCTGCTCTCTTCAAAGCCACCAGATTCTGTTGACAAAAATAGTAATTTAGCCTTATAGAAAACATAAGTTGCTGGTCTATCGCTCTGTGTCTTTAAACACGTTAGTTTGCCAAAGCTCAGTCTTAAATGATTGTTTAAAGTGTTTCAGCCAGGTAGGCCAACTTGCATCATTTGTTGAACAACTGTGATAGCTGGTTGCCAAGTATCTGAGAACATTTGTAGCTGTCTTTTCCAACACGGTGGCTGTGGATGCAATGTGTGCCAACTTGCATAAACGTTTTTGCAGTGATATCTGAGCAAAGATCAAAGCTTTCATGTTCACTCTGATGTGGTTTTACAGCCTTTTAAATTACATTTGTTCTTCTTACTGTTCAGTAGAACTGGTTTCTCTTACTTCAGTGTGTCCAAGGTTGCCACACAGAGTCTGTTGTAATGGAGGTTTAGGTGACTACTATAAGCTTTCTGGTCACAAATACATACACACAGGTAATTCATATCCTAAAAACAGTTGGGAACTGTTTTAAGTACATGCTACTCATTAAGATAAAAGCAGTTATTTGTTGGTGAGTATTTTTAGCTGCAGATTTGCTGAGTTATTGAATACCTACAGTGTCTGTAAGTCAAAATAAACTCTTGCGCCATACTCATATTTACGTAGTTAAATGCTAGATGAAATAGTGTGGCTCATTCCTTTATTATATTTATTATTTTTAGATGGTAAAGAAGTACATCATCTGCAAACGTGATGACACTAGACAAACAAAATTCTCCACGAACCATAACCGCAAACATCCAGAGAAACAAATTCTGCACGGAAGCATTTCAAGATGTCAGGCGCAGTTGTATTTCAAGCCACTTTCCTCTCCAGTAAAGTCTTGGAAATAAATCTAATGACTGTATCTGGTGAGTTCTTGTATTAGCAAAGCCCCTTTCAGACGTGCAGTCTTTTCCAATAATCTGACGTCATCTGATTATATCAGCTACATGTTTGAATGAACACCCTGGTAACTTTTCCGTAAAACTCATAATGACAATCTTACGGTCGAACCTAGTGACATTTACATATCATTTTCAGCATGGCACAAGTCTGAACTACATGCAGTTGTATTTATGGATAGACACGCACAAGATTACCATGTACTGATGTAGGATGTTGTTGTATATAGTGGGTGCCACTTGATGTACTGCTCTATCTTGGGGACAAGGCAAATATGTCACAAGTATTAGCCTGACTCACCAGATATAGACTGTGGGTATAAGACTGTCGTTACTGTTGCGTATTTCATGCAACGCTCTGCAAGTTTACCATTTAACTTTATTACCGACTAGAGGTACTGTAGCTTCATTCTGGGCTTAGTCCCTCCCAAGACAATTTTGATTGGTTTAAAAAAGTAAACATAGCTAAGCTCTTTTTTGTAAGTCATTAGTAACAGTTTTGAAAGGCACTGACAAGATGATGTTCTCCAGCCCCTAGGGCGATTATTATGTCTTTATGTTTTTTCTGTGGTGAATCTGTGGGAAAATTCTTGACATGTGTATGATTTGTATGTGAGGTTTAAAATACTGCATTGTTTCTTGCAATCTTAGGCTCTCAGGACGAGACTCACTTGTCAACCTGCATCTAAAGGACAAGGAACACTTCTTTAAGAACTGCAGTGGTGACCTTCTGGACAGAGAAGAAAGATGGTTTGAGAGAGGAGTGAAGTAAGTAGTGATGTCCTAATCAAAGATCAAGGGGCCAAACAAGGCACTTTTTAACTGGTCAGTATCGGCACAAACCTAAGCACAATCATTTGTTTACATAGGATGCACATTTTAAAATATTTTCTGAATAATCTGCAGTGTTTTGAGTACCTGACGACACATATTGGCTACAGTGGATATTTGTCCTATGCTGGTATAGCTGTCCTAGCCAATGGACATATCATATGGGCTCTATACGGAGGTCTTTAAGTGTCACAGAAAACTTTGTCATGGTGGCCCTTTACTAACTAAACCCCCACAGTGTTCTCTGCTTGCCAATACGGAACTGCTCACAGTCCGACTGACTGCCTCCTCTGGTCCCTATAGTAATAAACAGAAACCTGGTGGTGCAACCACAGCTAATCTGCAACACTTGAAGTGTGTATTATGTAGGAAAATGGTGTCGGGTATCAGCTGATACTAAATATTAAATGACTTGGATTGGATCAGAAGGAGAAAAAAGAAAGAACTTGATCGGGACATCCCTAGAAGGAAGTTATCTTTGTTTAACTGGAACATTCATCTCTAAGCAGAGGAGGGGGTCGACTACACCACTTATCAGTTCCTTATAATGCAGTCTTGATATCTCTTCCCGGAAAGTTTTAACCACCATGTTTCACCACCACTCACAACTACAGATATGTGAGTCTTGGGCCACTAATGGGCCAATAGCAATGAGATTTAGGGGCGGCAATATACTGTAAATCTGGGACTCCCTATTAGTCAAATAGAGCTGAAGAAATGTCTTGGATGAGATGTGAAACCAAGAACCAAAAAGAAAATTTCAGGATTACTTCAAGTTATCACAGTATAGTACAGAAAAGTGTGGGAAACATTTTGTCCATCCAGGCCACAGTAGTTAGTGAATATGAAAGTTTAACTACCACTTCCACTATTTTACCGGCTAACCACACAGAATAGAACAGAACCTCCGACTGATACAGCATTTATATGTCAAACAGGTCGTTAGACAAACTTACAGACCGCAGAAAAAAATGCAACCAGGGCATGAGTGGTGACTATTGTTAATTTCCCAACCTGTCTGTCACCCAGGCCATTTTTGCAACTGAGTGCATTCTGAGCTTCCTCTATGGCTCCAAAGAGGCCTATAAAATGAGCCATAATTGTTATGTAGATGAGCGATGAGGTTATGTCCTCGGGTGTATAAATATATCTTTATATGAGAGCATGGTAGGTAATGAGCAGTCATTATGATAGGGGCTGTCTTAGATTGCACACTGAGTCACATCCCAAGGGCTCCAACACACACATACACACCGAATGCTGGCAGTTTTCTTTCTGGCCTGCAAAGGGAAGGACTGAAACCAAAACTTTTAACTGGCCCGACAGAGAAACAGGGAGAAGAAGTTCGAGGCAGAAAAACAAAAGACTGAAAGAAACGAAGAAATCCTACAACCTAACTGCAGGAATGTCTTGGCTTTCGCAGATATCGTCTACCATCAGCACAGAAAGAGAGGGAGGACTGGTGTGTTTGGCAGCAACACCCTCTAAATCAAACACGAGCGCTGCAGCAGAAGGGAAACCACTGCAAGGAAACCATGAATTTGATTTTGACGTTATCGGTGTCAGCTCCCCTATCTCGTGCTCCACTACTGGAGTTTCTGAGCCTCTTGCAGTAATCTCACGTTTAAACGCTTTTCTGGAGTCGGATAAAACCGGCGGGCCACCATTATCATCTTCACCACCACACAGCAGCCACGCCTCTGCAGAGCACACGGTGAACTCTCAACTGCATTAATACTGGAACAAAATATGAAAAAATAACAGCATTTTAATGATCTTATTGTTATTTTTCTGTAAATTATGTATTGCAGAATTCAACTTTGGTGCTAAAATCCATAAATGCTCAACACTGCAGCAAACAAACAAACAAACAAACAAACATAAAGCTGCTCTTATCAGTATTTTCATATTAATAATACATCCATTTGAATAAAACTGTATTTCCACCTGATTCAGCAGCAGTTTAGCATCTTTTAGCTCATTGTTTTAGTTTTATTGATCTGCAACTTTACTGATTTCAGTCTTATTGCTCTCATCAACAATGTTTCAAAAGCTCTAATGCTAAACTGTGCTACCTGCCCAGCACCAAGCAACACAGTCGAGCAGTTAGCAGCTATCGGAGTCAGATATTTTGCTCAGGACTTGGTGGAGACCAAAATGGAGCTAAAAGCAGAGTGAACATTGGATTTATTTGCTTTAGTGTTAAAGAATCACTTCAAAGTACCATTTGACCCCTATTGGTGCTATTAAGCATATGTTTAGGTTAGCAGGTGTCCATTTTGTTGTATCTTAAGCTTGATTTTACATTCCTGCATTGATGCAGAGTTACGCCATAGTCTGTGCAAGTAGCCCACGTCCTTGTGAGCGTTTATACTTGAGCACCTGTGTGTTTGTGTTGCTCTTTAATGAAATAGCTATAATGCTAGCTAGTGGAGGGGTTTCTCTCCCAATGTGTGCATACTTGAGACAATGACGACTGAATGGATAGAGCTAAGAAATGTTGAACAGCACTTTTTCTGAAAATACTGCAACATTTTAAAGAGAGAAGGTGTCGGGCCGCCGTATAGCTCGCTGAGTTAAGGCGTTACCATGTGGGTGCAGGTCGCCAGCAGCGGTCATGAGTTCGAGTCCAGCTCAAGACCCTTTGCTGCATGTCACTCTCCTCTATACCCCCTTTCACCCTGTCTCTCTCTATCAATAAATATGGGAAAAACTCCCCCCAAAAAATACAAAAAAAAGAAAAGAAAAAAAAGAGAGAAGGTGTCGAAACCGATTGAGTCTATACACAAACTAATGGAGCTGTGAACGTGAGAAAGTGACATTGGCAGAATACTGGTGATTGTGTTTGTATTATCACTAAGTGAGATACATTTTATTTGATTTTACAGAAGCAATTATCTTTGCATGACTCAATGTGCTGTGATTTCTGGTAATTACAGAAGCCAGTATTGCAAATGAGTCGTGTCAAGCCCTAAGGCACCAAAGAAGACGAGGTGATGTTAGGACGTCACCTTACCTGTCTCATTTTTACTCACTGTGGGCTCATTTGTCACTGCAATATAAAGTCCTGCACCCCTATGGAAACAACACAACCATGGATAGAAGTAGAAGGAACTCAGAAATTACTTGTGTCCAGTATAACAAAGTTAGAATCCACAAATATTTAAAAAAAAACAAAGTTGACTTTCTTTGACACTTCATTTTCCAAAAAAAACAAAACTGTAATGCACTACATTTTTCCAAGTTTTACCAGGTGTTACGAATACTGGAAAAAACATTCTGGTTCTGCATACTATAGATAATTTGCGATTTATATTATTTATTTGTTTCCATACTTGTCTCCTATCTGTGTGGTGTAAAAGCAGCCTGCGGTTCAGCCGGAAAGTCCCTGAATTTTTGTTACGTAATTGTTGGTTGTAGCTGAGTCACTAATGGCTTCATGGTTGTGTTGGGGAGAGCAGAATTTTTAGGTTTTCACAGAATCTGGTAAGTATAAATTATTTTTTTTGCCAGTGTTTTAATGAGTGATGTAGAATAAAGTGTTTTTGATGAGATACCACAATTTGAAGCTTAGATTTGGTTAATTTTTCATGCAGAGTGGTTTCTGGCTGCGATAAATGGTGCAGTTTTGGTGATTTTTAAAAACACAACATGCCTGAGAGAGAAAAGTGTGGCAATGTGCCCACAAACTGAGAGGAATAAGAAGATGCTGGACACTGTGGTTTACAGATGGCACATATGTTGAAGGAATCCACTGATTTCCAAAGATGCCTCCATTTGTCTCAGGACTATTCTGGAGGGCGTGTTTGAAATATGATTCAAGATTCCTGTTGTTTTGAGATGGATGTTACCCCCCTATAGTCAGTCATTTAGGCCTTTGTCATTAAACTACCTTTTCATCATGTTATTATCCCTGAAGGAGGCAATTACACATATAGGTCAATAGGGATTGGTTTTATCGCTGTGCTCTCTAATGTCCAGTGTTGTTAAGGAGCCTTTCCACCTCCGGCCAGATTGCCGCTCAACTTCAAAGCTATTAGAGTAACACGAGGTCAGCGGTCAATCTGTCTGTGTTCCTCCCGACATAAGTGCAGCCAGTGGGCCGTGGAGAAGGTAGGTGGAATGAGAGATGGGTGGAGATCTTATCTGGGCTGTTTTCTTAAAAGGCTCGCTCTCAAGATGAAACTGTTTAACCACCTAATGATGTCATCCACATTTTAAAAAATAAATCTGTGCAAATTAATCTGTTTAACACACTCACTTATTTCACTGGCCTCATGGGGGTTACTCATTGATATAATACCTTCCATGACCCTTTACCACAAAGGATAACCGTCACGACTGAATGCCTAACCCTTACACAAACCTAAATCTAACCTTAACCCAACCTCAAAACATGTCTTCACCTTGAAATGTAAAAACGTATCTTATGTAGAGTAGAATTTTAACTTCCAATTACTGATTTTTTCTTTCTCAGTGAAATGTGTTTGTGCCCAGATAATGTTTTCCATCATTGGAATGAGGAAAACTTAACATATGCACTGATGATGCAACCCCGTCTCTCAAAAATTATGTTCTTTAATAAGTAAGCTGCTTTTTAATTTACATTTCAAAAGAGGCTAAACATTTTTTTATCACTGAAACTTAAGACTGTGACATAGTAGGAAAGGCTTCCAGTTTGAAAGAGCCACAAATTCTATGAGAAGCCATTTTAACATTTAATAGCCAGACTGGATATGTATTGCAGATATCCATAATTTAATTCTTCCTAGTCAAAAAGAGCATTTCAGATCTTCAGTGTCATTCTTCCTTGGATACCCACAGTGGGAGTTGCTGATAACTGCAACTGATTTATGAATAATTATAATTAAAGTATCAGATATCTACAGTTTAATTCTGGCTGATCATAATTCTAACTCGAGATATCTTTAAGTACCCTCGATTCAAGATATCTACATTGTCCTTTTTGGATTTATTATGTTAAGTTTGAACCAGTCAGAATGATGCTGTAAATATCTCAAACTGGTCAATGTAATGGCAGATATCTTAAATCAGAGGTTTGACTTGGTGGAACCATGTTTCAGATATCTTTAATTACATCAAAAACTACAGCGAGCGCGTAGCAGCTCGCTTTTCAAACATACTATGACACTGTTGTCATAACCACATATGATGAGACGCTTTACTGTCATATCAGAACAGCCTGAGGCCTGAGAAGTAAAGTTTGACCACAAGTCTCAAATGAACTAAACTCTTGTTCCCCACAAAATCCTTATTGATAAGCGTTTCCCATTTCATGGCAATTTCTACTGACCTCATCCACCACAGCAGCTGCCATTACTTCGGCTAACACTGCCTCGAATTAGCGACATCATGCCCAACAATTCGGAGTAGTTTTCTTGACACATCACATATCTGCAGCTATAATTTTGACGAGTCAAAACTGAATCACAGATATCTCCAATTGTTGTTTTGACTAGTCAGAATAACGTTCAAAATACATAGAGTAGTCACAATCTAATTATGACTGGTCCAAAAGACATTGTTGATATCTGTAATTTTAATTCTGGTAAAAAAAAAAAGAAAAAAGAACTGGGTTTCGTGTCATGTCTTAGAATTATTCTTAGACATAATTATTGTTTTTATTTGTTCTTTATTTTCAGTTTTCCCTCACTGTTTGTTAGGTTTAGGCACCAAAACTACGTGGTTAGGTTTAAGAAAATAATACGTTTTGGTTTAAAATGTGACCCTTTTACCACATGTTTGAAGGTTTTCCTCCATTCTCTGGTTTGCCAGAATGACAAGTCCCACCCCATCTAATATATGATTGGTTGGCTGACAAGGGGAGACTGAACGCATGGTGCAATGTTCACTGGCACTCTTTGTTTTCCCATCAAAACATCCAAATTTGCAATACAACATCCATTTGTAGTGATAATGGCATTTTTAAACCTAACTTTGTACGCCCACCATCCACCCCAACCTCCTCCCTTGGACTCAGATGGCTTTGTAAATGTTGTGCTTCCTTCATTCATAAACATACTACCGAATACACATTTTTTTTCCCATGAAAACATCCAAATTTGCAATACAACATCTACTTGTAGTGATTACAACGTTTTTTTCAAATTAACTTTGTATGCCCACCATACCCCAACCTCCTCCCGTGAACTCCGATGGCATTTGTAAATGTGGTGCTTCCTTCATTCATAAACATACTACCTGGCACACATTTTTACATGAAAATTTCCAAATTTGCAATATAACATCTACTCGCCGCAATTACTGCTACTTTTATACTTAACTTTGTATGCCCACCATCCACCCCAACCTTCTCCTATGGACTCAGATGTGGTGCTTCCTTCATTCAAAAACATATCGCCTCTGAATGTAATCCACAATTATACTCACTGGACTCTATACCATTTAACTGTTTTTCTGTCTACCACAGGCGAGGTGGATAGATCACATTGGATTTGCTAATGCATGTAAATGTAGCTTATGTTGAACAATTTTGTTGTATCTGAATGTCATTGAATGTCAGTCTCACCAGACTCATTTTAGATGTTATAAAACTGCATAGAGCTGAAGGTAACAGCAGATACTGGTTAACCCTCTTGGTTTGTCACTAAAAGCACCCTTTTCACATTATAAATAGTCATTTAATCCAGTGTTTTGGCAATTAATCCATAAATTTAACCCTGATCTTACCTACTACATCCATATTTCCCCTGGTGTGTATGTAATATAGCATATGTAGCTTTCATTCAGCACTTAAAGCCCTTTGTGTAATCAATCAGGGTAAGGTAAAAGCAAAAAACAGAGATGAGAACACAAACAGGGCATCTATGCCGAGCTGACAATAATATTCATTCAGGGTCAAACCAGGAAAAATGATAAACAACAGATGGAACCTACTGTGCACTCCACGAACAAACCGTGAATAAACATGACTACGCTGTATTTTCACCCAACTGGGATTCAAACAAACAAAAAATCGAGGCTGTTTCTCATCAGCGTGTCGTGCTGAAAAAACAGGTAATGCATCTTCCAAAATCATCGACACTAAAATTGCTTTACCACATGTTGATGACTGGTGGACGAAACGACGGTCGTGCAGATTGGAAACTCGTGTTTTCAGAAAAATCTAGAGTTGACTGATGAGCTTCAGATAATGTTTCAACCTCAAAACTGACACCCTCAAATTTTTGGAAGCGAACCTCTCATGCGCTCCGACCACCGAGCCATAAGTCATCCCCTGGTAGGAAATCATGGAGAGCATTGGGGCCCGAATTCATTCCTTGTCAAAACAGGACATACTACAGCGGCCATTAAATTGAAAGGAATGTAGGGAGCGCGTCTCGTAATTTCTCTCTCTGTCTCTCTTGGCCTCTACGTCTACTCGTTTGGAAAAGCAAAATGAAAGACAGGCTTCGGTTCGCGTGCTCAGGGTCTCGCCGCTTTAAACCTTGAGGGCAAATGCGTCGGTGGGGGAACAAGGGGTGATGATGAAGGGCATATGTAGGGGACAGGGAGCACATTTCACCGGCCGGACAGATCAAAGAGTGACGACATCTCCTCCTCTTGCTTTGTCTTTCTACCTTTCCTCTCTTGCTTTTTGGGCAACTAATAAAGTCCACTAATCTAATTAGGGCCTGCTTAAAGGGGCCGAGTGGAGCCTCGAGTGCAGAGAAAATATTGTTTTTCTGGACTGCGGTTTGGAAAATCTCCATCTTCCAGGGTGGAGCGGGAACTTTTTGTACCGTCACCACTTCACTTCTCACCTCTTGTCTTTGCCATTCAGGGCTCGCTCAGCTGAGGACAAGATGTTATCGCTGACAGCTGCCTCTGAGATTTTTCCAGGTCACCCAGTGCTGCACCTTAGAAGTCACATGAGGTGATATCATAGACATATGACACTCATAAAGCAAGTGTAAGCTAAAGCAGAAATTACAATAGAATTTGCATATAAGAGACATGCAAGGAATTTGATGTACTTCCAAAAAATATACACACCCAAGAATATTTTCCATATCGAGCAGCTGCATATGACTGATTAATAACATATATACAATATGTCCTCAACTCATTTTCTGTCTACTAACTAAAACGCCCTTAAGTGAATCACAAACATGCCAAGTCATGATGCTGTCAGCTGTTTGATTATCATACAGCTCCAAGGGTAAAATGGCTGAACTGGCTTTAAAAGGTAATCAGCTTAGGTAGGAGAGAAACAAGATGTTAGAGCTGATAATGTAGCACACATTGTCATGTTGCCGCCGCAGTTTATGCAGCAGCAGTTGGGTTGTTTTTTTTGTTTGGGTTGCGGTATAATCATATGTGTGATTTTACTACGACAAGGGTGTGGCTGTGCTCGGCTTTACCGCTTTACGCTTTACACACAAACACGCCCGGCCTTAAAGAGGCGGTCTGGTCGACAGTATGTGGAACTCGCTGCAGCAGATTGTTGTTTTGTCTCGTGTCTGTGTCGCAGCTGGCGATGATAAGGACATCAACGATTTCACAATTACCGCATTATGATTAATAATCTCTGTGGAATCAGCAGTAAGACGCAATTCCTCATAAAACCCCAGATTTCTGTACCAGTGTGTTCTGATTCCGATAAGTGGGCTTTTATGGTATTATGGGGCTGTTTTGGTGCCAGAAAAATCTTGAGACGTCTGTACAAGAATATACACCTTGTGCTCAGTTTACTCATTTTTGGTTACAAAAACATAATCCGAGGCATCATCTTATGCAGTATTAAACAAATCTATAGTTAGTTATTGCAGATTAGGTAATGCTAACTCTGATTTTACCTCTAATTTTGCATATGTAGACTTAAAAATCAGACATTTTCTGACTTAAATTGCAAAAACACAGGCACACAAACACACTAGGGTGAAAAAAACATTCCACAATTACTGCATTATGATTTATAACCTGTGTGAAATCAGCAGTAAGATAGCATTTCACATAAAACCCCAGATTTCTGTAGCAGAGTATTCTAATATAACCCTTCAAATGTTTAGTTTAGTTTATTAATGGAATGCCCATTGAGATGTGCCATCTCGTTTTCGAGGGGGTCATGTAATGGATGAGTGTACTTTTATGTTTCTGAGTTGTTTTTGTGCCAGAAAAAGCAATATCTTTGGAAGTGTGTACAGAAATATACACCTTTGTGCTCAAATTACTCATTTGGGGTTACAAAAACATAATCTAAAGCATCATCTTTGGCATTATTTACCTTGATAATGTGATGTTTTGCCTCTTTTATGCACTAAATAATGCTTAAACCTTCCACTTTATCCAGTATTAAACAGTTCTACAGTTCGGTTACTGCAGATTAAATACTGCCAACTTTCTTTTTTGCTGTCATTTTGCATATGTGACCGAGAAATCTGGAAATTTCCGACTCAAAATTGCAAAAACACAAGCACACGAACACACCGGAGGAACTATTTTACTACTTGCACTGTCAACCAAACCGGTCGGACCAGCAGCTCAACAGGAGCCAAACTATTTCCCTCCAAAACTGCTGGGCGGAGACACAGGTGCAGGAGTGTTGGCATGTTGCCCTTGCTGCTCTGCAGGCAGGGGACATATCCAAACAGATAGAGGTACTTTTCCAATCCAACTGTAAAGCCTGTCCGGGAGGGTAAACCACCACTGGAATCTGTGCCAGTGTTTTTCCTCGCATTCCTCTACAAGACATATAGAACCTCGAGTTGTAGCAGTGAGAAAAAACAGTGCCTCTGAGTTTTTATTTTTCCCCGGTGTGATTAAATGAATACATAAAAATAAGCGAGCAAGGTGGTGCATCCAGGAGTGTGCAGTGACAAGTGCGTATGTAGGGCATTAGAGGGTGTGCATGTGTACCTTAGCACAAAGGTCTGTGCTTACAATCCCTGTCACATGGCTAAGTAGTAAGAATACATTACACTACTTGTGTGCGTGCAGACCGAGGTCAAGCATTTACAGTAATACTCATAAATCTACTCATGCAGGTGGTGATTAAACCTGCATTAGAGGCCATAAACCTCTGGAAAGTGTTTTGCACTGTGGGAAAGCATCACATACACATTATCGTTTAGTAAATAATTCACAAATGTATTCATCTGAGATTGATCTGCAATATTTCACCTCTGATACCAGCAGATAGTTATTTAATGTTCACCCTTACCTTTCACCTGGGTGTTACTAATATGTATTACTTCCCTTTTAGTATTTAAATCTGCTTCGGCTTCCTTTTTGTTTTACATTATTGTAACTGGTTCCTCATATTTTTATTACAGGTAAAATTCTCAAAACACAAACAGCCATCACTACATCATTTATGTGGCGTAGCACAACACTATGTCATCTGCAAAACGTCATAACTCACTCGAAATGTTAAACTCTTGTTTCAAAATCAGCTAAATTGCTTTGTCTAAGGCGATTACAAGTGTCACATATTCACAACAGATCAAAAACTACATGTAATGTGAAGGGAATTGCATGTAAGATCATGTAAGCCCACTTAAAAGCTGCAGTAAAAGAAGGATTTTAGTGTCTTTTAGGTTATTGTTTTAGTTGAACTGCACTCGTCAACATTGTTGTCAATCACACTGGGATTGTAGGGGAGCTTTAGGCCATGAAAGAGTCACATATTTCCCTCAGGAGCTGGTGAAGAAGAAAATAGAGCTAAAATATCAGACTTATACTTGCTAGGTGACCCGAAATATGACTTTAAATTAATGCAGATTTCACTGCTGGATGTGTAAATAGGCCACAACGTCTTTGTAAGTAGATAAGAGAAGAAAAAAAACACTAATTGTTGCTTTAAATGTCCCATATTATACTTTTGTATAGTCGGAGTCGGTTGCTACATCCATCTTTCTTACACATTTATAATAATATATTATGTTAAAAACAATCAAATACATGCATTTTACATAATATGGCTCCTTTAAAGTGGACCTCAACTTTGGCTGCAGCCTTGGCGATAGGCTGTAGTTACAGTTGTGTTTTTGAACGTCACTTTACAGAGCTCCAACTAAGTGGCCTGTGCAATGCCTTCATAACAATTTGAGGTCACCACACATGAAAGAAAAGCTATCGTATTAACTCAACCTTCACTCTCCAACAGAAAGAGGTACATGGAGGTACCCAGTGTACCTCCATGTACACTGGGTGACAGAATATGCATCACTGACTGTGCACAGCTTGTGGTTTTTGTGCAGGAATGTCACCACACATACTCAGTTTGTAACACTTTCATTGTAAGGACTTTACTATATGAGTGGGTCATAGGCTAAATCACCATTGTGTTGTCTTATTTGCCCAAAGATGGTGACTCAACAGACAATTTTCAGTACATACAGTAACTTTAAAGAGAATGTCTTCACAACTGTTTGAGGAACCTATGCCACACAAACAATGGTTTCAGCTATAAGTGTTTATTCACAGTAGCAGTATGTGCCCTTTTTACACAAAGCATCACCAGTCGTTGGTAGGCCACCATATCGGATGCTGTGCAGTCTTCATTGGTGGGTCCTGGTATGGCTAACTAGTCCAATCCTAGAGTTACTCCCTCGGGGGCAATCGGGGCATTGGAAGGATGCTGTGTCATGAAGGTTTTGTGGGGCTTTTTCTGGTTGTGATGATGTGGTTTTATCTACTGTCTTCTGGGCTGGTGCTGGCCATTCGTGTTAAGGCGCTCTGTCCTGTGTGCAAGGTTCAAGGAGGTTTGCAGGAACCACAGTGCTTGAGACTATCTTTGATGCATTCCTTATAGCGTTTCTTTCTCCACTTGTTTCCATGGCCCTGTGCAAGCACACTATAGAGCAGTTGCCATGGCATGCATGTCCTGTCCATACAAACTAAGTGGCTGGTTGAGAGCTCGATGTTCTTGCTGTTTATCAGATGGGACCTCAGACGACCCAACGACTGACTGGCTTTGGCTATTTGAGCAGTTATCTCCTCGTCAATGGAGCAATCTGAAGAGATAATACTCTGCAGGTATTTGATCTGGTCGACTGACTTTCGTTCAGTGCCTTTTGTGTCTATTTGTATACTTGGGAATGTGATGTTGTGTCTGGAACAGGTTGATGCAGGACACATACAGTAACAGTATTGTGGAAGCCATTATAGCGACATCCAGTAAAGAGAAATTTGTCACTATAAGGAATGCCGGACCTATTTCTGAAATATCTCCTCACCTATAAAATCCACAGTAAAGGCGTCAGCTCGACTATTCCTGGCTTATGATAAAAAACTCCTCCTCCCCCATGTGCCACTGCGATACACAGGCCACGATAAGATTACTCCCTCACACTCTCTCTATCTGTCCTCCCTCTATCCTCTGCACTTTACTCTTTCTTCCTCCCCCGTTCTATACCTCACCCATAACTACCTCCATCTCCCTCCAAACACACACACATACACCCTCCTCCCCTCGGCATGAACTGCACTCCCCACCTGTCCTGCCTTGTAATCACGAGCACCATACCTCATCATACTTCTCTTTATCTCTTTCGTTCTGTTCCTACTCTCTCGTCACACCTCTTTTATCTCCCTCCGTCTGGTTCACGCAGGGTTAATGCGTCATCGTGAGCCCACTTGGCCCGTGTAGGGAACAGACAGAACAAAGAAATCCTGTGTAGAATGATGGTGTGTTTTCACATAATGTAGCCGCAGGATTATAACAGATTTGCTAAAAGATGTCTTGGCTTTGAGAAGAATTCAAGGAGCTTTGCATCTTTTTAACTGAAAGAAAACATAATTTACGCAACTGTTATCACTTACTGCCCAGATTTAACATCTTTAAGATCTGTGAGCAGAGTGTGTGATGGAATCTGCGATGAATTTAAACAATGTGTGGAATTAACAGGGTTATTTTGATTTTGGTTTTCTTCTCTAAAGCATCTTTGGTGGTTCTGTGAGGCATTTGGGCAGCATGAAGAATCGCTGTGTTGGAAAACTTCTAAATTAAGGCAGAGGAAAAAGGGGAAGCTTTTTTTTTCTTCATGTTTGTTGACCATCTGTCAGGGTGCCATGGAAACATTTGGGTTTGGGTGTTTGTGCTCATAGCCACAGATGTCCAGAGGAGATTGTTTGGTGACCACAGATGACACAGCTTCACTGTCTCCTTTCATCCAACCTCAAATCAGGTGCACACACAACTATGCGACAACAACAACGGCGACACTGTAACATTAAAGGCAGATCTGGTGTCCTGTAAGCAACCGTTACCGCCATCCAAAACAGGAAATGTTGACAGACACAGTAAGATGTCATTGTCTCTCAGCCTGGGAAAATGATGTGGCCTTATCAACCAATAAAACAAAGAATGGAAACAGAGACAGTCAAAGGCCTGAAGGGTTGCAGGAATGTAGGCAGCAGCACATTTGTAAATAGCAAACCCATAATCCAAAACTGTTTCAGAATCTGTTAAAAAAAACAAAAAACTTCAATAACAATTTGCCCTCGAGGTGTTCTATTATATTTTTTATGTAAATGGGTCATGGACTCAAATGCCAAAGAATTTATGATCCATGATTCTAGTCACAGTGGAGATATGCCCAAACAGAATGTTCTATATTTGCATTATCATTTGAATTACAAATGAGGATAGAAGGAGTTCTCAGTGTCAAACTGAACACATTAGAAAGCAATAAAACAGTATCATCTGCATAAAGACGAACCATAAAGATGAACCTGACAGTCACATATGGAAGAGACGTGTCATTTATATAACTGATGAACAGTAATCCCTTTATTGCCCAGATAAGATTCCTTTGACACGCCTTTCGTAACCTCATTAATTCAGATGTCCCTACCTTTATGCACGTGTATCTGTCTGATAAACACTACTGACCCAGTTACAAGTATCTGAAGCAAAGTATAGTAAATTTAGGAGTAAAGAATGATGAACTGCTTCAGAGACCAAATTCACAGAGGAAGCACAACGTCTCTTATTGTCTAAACCCAATTTTAAATGGTCTACAATAGCTGTTAGGGTGTGGGCTCCACTGGAATGCATTCATCTGCTTATTTCAAGAGATTCTGGATAGATGGAACAACATGGAAATTGTTAAGTTCTTAATCCAACTTTAGAGAAACCACTTCAGAACGTTTGGTATTTGCAGTAGGAACCCATATCATAACAGAATGTCAGCTGAAAGCCGATATCCCTCTCACAATGCTGAATAGCACTTTGTGGGGGATCTGATGATCTTATGTTGTGGACTATCTTAATTTGGTGTATGATCTGAGAAATCGTACAGATTGTGTCAATGCATAACTAAAGAACAGTGCTGTCCAAACTTTCCTACTTGCTAAACTGAGCAAAAGTATGATTGGTTGTGACACAATTATCATTAATTAACACAATAATTAACATTTTTGAGGTGTAATTTACTATGTAAACAGAAGACAGCATGGCAGACAAGAATAGATGCAAACATCCTGAAATGAGCGTAGCTGGGAATTCATGAGAGCATGTTTGGACTGTGAATGTAGGTTGTTACTGTTTACTCCATTTGCATAAGTTAATTACGTGAGCTGTGTCTCGTGTCGTGTCGGCATTCTGTTTAAATGCTAAGTTGATTCATTATGTGGCAGTTGCCTGTAGAGAAATCCGAGACAATCTAAGGTTTCTCCTTTGTATTTTGGCTATTTTTGTGGCTAACAGTGTTAGCACTACAGTTCTGAGAGTGCATCACGGTTATGGGTAATGTGTGGACAATAACTGACATGAGCCATGATATCGCATGACATTGCGCTGTCAGCACCGGGACCTGGGCCACACATGTTTTTGTGGCTGCTGGTAGGTCCAGGTTTGTGATTTCTCCATGGATGGCAAACTGAAGCAGAGAAGAAAACATTACATTCTGTGTTAGCTGACAGCTGGGATGATCTGACTTTTGCATCGAGGATCATCGCTGGTGATGAAAAGTAGGACTGCAGCTACCACTGAGAGAAGAAACAGCAGTGTTTACAGTGGCAGGGACCAGAGTTTAGGCCCATTAGGTCGGAAGCACTAGAAGCATGCTCATTGTGTTCTTCAATACTCCTATGACTTGGCACAGAATTTCTGGCAACTTAAAGTTCTACTGTCATGTCAATTTAGCACAAACAATCTGAACTGTGGCATGATGGCATGTGAGTGCTCCATCTGCACCTTGCACCCAGTTAAAACGTGACGAATAAGCACCACTTTGTTTGTTCCCCAAGCTGCACTGCTAATCAGATTTGGCTCCATGTGACTTCTTCCTCTTCCCCCTAAATGAAAGGCAAGTTAAAGGATTTTTGTTTTGACACAGTTTGGTAGATTCAGATGGCGCTTGACATGTTTACATAGTCAGGACTTCCAGGTAACGTTACAAGTGATGCAGAAACTATTAGGAGAGCTGTATTGCTGCACAAGGATACTTCAATTTAGATTAGCCAAAATTAAATTCAGTATGCTTTTAGATTTGTATAGACACAGTCTCTCAACGTTTTGATCAATCCCAGTACGATGAAATTTCATGCCTAATTTACCTTGATGTACAGTATAGTGCATTTAATTTAGTTGTTGTTGCTATGTGTAGGGTTAGTTGGGTCTATGCATTTGAAAGATGTTGCAACTTAAGAGGAGGTGATTGTCATGTTCCCTTTGTGGGTCTTTTATTTTCAGAAACTATGCACCTGTGCAGCAAACAACCATCTGGTTCCATTTTCCATGTGTCCTTTCTTCTGAGTACAGAAGTTGAACATCATTTGGTGACTCTGTGCTCTTTGATTGGAGCTCTTCAATACAGATTATCCAGCTGGTCTTGTAGGGTCAGATTCAACAATACGATTCGAGATACAAATCGCCACTTCCAGTCAGAACTTTCAGGATGAAATCTGAGCAAAAACAGGATCCAGAGAACTTTTGCAGCCTTTAGGCAACCATATGCACCATAAATCATGTGATCACGAGTATATCTGCAGGGAGAATTATGATTCAGATTGTGATTCTACCCCAAGAGTGTCATATGATCTTTTGGCCACATCACCTGACCCGTTCCAAATTTTGTGCAAACTCAAGTTGTATCGTCACATTGCAGCTTTGACTGCACTTGTGTGTTTGTTCCTCAAATGTTCAGTTGTGACAATCCTGAGGCTCAGGCAATCTTTTTGCATTGTGGCACTGTTGGTCAGTTCGTCCACATTTTGGGCACAGGCTCGAATTGGATGAATTGCCAATAAATTCTGTAGAGATGATTACAGCACCCATATAATTTACTACAGCCAAATGGCTTTGGTGAGCTCCTGTCTAGTTTCGTTAAAAGACATGCTGTTTATGACAGAGAGGACACAGGACCACAGTAGTTTAGTCTTTAATGAAAGAGCAGTTGTCTAGGATGACATTTCCCCTGAACAAACCAACAAGAAAAGTTTCCAAAAGATTTTTTCCTGTGATTAACTATCAGAGCCAGACATAGTGTCCTCCATAAGTTATTATCTGAAATCAGCAGCTGCCTGGAAACCTGGAAACTGAAGCAGAACATGTTGTTTGCATTGGTAAAAGGTCAAATGTAATGTAAAGTATAGGTCATTTGAAGTTAATAGGCTAAACCATGAAACACAGTCAGCATGCTTATTAAAGCATGAACACCGGGAACCTAAACAGAGCAACAGTTTATCTTTACTCAGCACAATCTGTTTTGTTCTGCAAGAGAGGCTGACTTTATGAGAATAAATCAGCAGGAGGCCATCCGTTCTTCAGACAAACTTGATCGCTCAGTTTGCCAAAAATGTCTTTTAAAATAAAGGAGGGGGGGCAAACTTCAGAATAATTTTAAGTGCTCCAGACTCTGGGGTAAGTCAGCCGACAAATTTATCCCTCATTAATGATAATAATACCCTTTTAGGGCTATTTTCAGCCAATGGTGGTTGCCATCAGATACATTTTTAGCCTGTTTAAATGCTCTGTGCTTTTTTCCAACTCTGAGTTTCTGAGGGAAAATAGATGCTGGTGGAGAGACCTCAGACCGCAGCATGGAACTACGTCAGGCCCATTAAAACGCCAGAAGTTCACTAAGTATAGGGAGCACTCTTCAGGTCGCATGCCGTTCCCTCCTCTCCCTATGCCTCTCTTTAATATGTGAGTATGTGTGTGTGGTGGTTATGAAGTCCAGATTTATTTGTCAAGTCAATAGGGAGGCCGAGAGTTTAGGATGATGATGCAAAGTGACTATCATTCAGCTGGCAGACCATTCCTCAGCTGATCCCCAACTATCTATTTTGTGGTCTACATTTAGCCTTGGTAGCAGTCCTGCTCCTGAATCACCGCTATGCTATGCATGCATGCATTTTAGATACAGGATGGTTGGAACAGCAAGTTCACTGCACAGTATGTCCAATGTAAAAACAACTTAAGGAGTCAACTGTTACTGGAAAAAGAGTTCAGTTCAGTTGTATTTTTTATGGCGCTAATTCACAACATAAGTCATAGCAAAGGCACTTCACATGTTAAGGTTAAGACCTTACAAAGAGAAACCCAGCAAGTCCAAACAATTCCCTTTGCGCAGCTTTTTAGCAACAAAAAACTCCAGCAGAATCAGGCTCAGGTAGGGCGTCCATCTGCCTTGACTGGTTGGGGTGAGGGGGACAGAAAAGGATAGGCGATAAAAAATAAGTAAGAACAATAAGCACTGGGAGCGGTGGTGAAAACAGTAACCACAGATCAGAAAGGGGCCTCAGCTATCTGCAGAGAGAAGAAAATTGAAACTATTAGAGACATAAAACACAAAGCGAAATGCATTGGTGGCACATAAATGCATGGAGAGTGGAGGAGTGAATCATGGGAAGTCCCCCAGCAGCCTAGGCCAATAAAAGCATAACTAAGGGATGGCTCAGGGTCACATGAGGCAGCACTAACTATAAGCTTTATATAAAAGAAGGTTTAAAGCCTAATCTTAAAAGTACAGAGGGTGTTTGCCCCCTCAACACCTAACTGGGAGCTGATTCCACAAAAGACGAGCCTACCTTTCAAAATTCCAAGAACCACAAGTAAACCTGCACTCTGAGAGCCAGGTACTTATTTGGGATAATATGGTACAATGAAGTGTTTAAGATATGATCGAGCTTGGTCATTAAGGGCTTTGTATGTGAGGAGAAGGATTTCTATGTTCTATTTTGGATTTTGCTGAGACGAAAACTAGACTCTTGTGCTTCCAATTTTCTCTGCCTTTGGGCCTTCAGAAAATCTAACTTGACATACACCAAAGTTAGTTATGGAGATACTATTTACCTGTTACATGCTCCCCTTAGGCAGTAATATTAGGAAATACTGCATAAATGTCCATTGTTATGCAGATGACACCCGGTTATATTTATCTATGAAGCCAGATAAAACAAATCAGTTTGTCAAACTTCAAGCATCTCTTAAAGACATAAAGGCCTAGATGACCTGTAATTTTCTTACACTAAATTCAGACAAAATTAAGTTATTGTTTTTGGCCCTAAACATCTCAGAAACACACAATCTAACCAGATAGTTCCTCTGGATGCCATTGCCTTGACCCTTGAGAGGAACCTTGGAGTTATTTTTTACCAGGATATGTCCTTTAACTCACACATAAAGCACATCTGTAGGATGGCCTTCTTTCACATACCTGTATTGTCAAAATCAGGAACATCCTGTCTTAGACTGCAGGTTTACTTGTGGTTCCTAGAGTTTCTAGAAGTAGAATGGGAGGTGGATCCTTCAGTTATCAGGCTCCTCTTTCGTGGAACCAGCTTCCAGTTTAGGTTCAAAAGGCAGACACCCTCTTTACTTTTAGGATTAGACTTAAAACTTCCTCTTTGGTCTCCTGAACCATCCTTTAGTTATGCTTCTATAGGCCTAGACAGCTGGGGAATTCCTCATGATGCGCTGAGCACGCTACTTAGATAAAACTGAATTGGAATGAGGTGAATTGCTATTTGTTTCCTGGACAGGTACACTTGTAACTTCATTTTCCTGTAAATAATTTGCAGTGGTTGGTTAGGTTGTCTAGGCAGATTATATGTAATAACTGGTGATAAGGGGCTGTGTTGAATGTTGCTAATGGTTTAGCCTTCTGCTAAAGGTTGCAGCTGTGACTAATTAAATTTTATATTCATGTTTACATTAAGCTTGTGTTGCGTGCACGCATGAAGGAGCGCATGCATATACACGTGCGCATCTGAAAGGATGTTTTGTTTTTTTGCCTCTTCTGTCTACCCCAGCTTTATTGAATTAACAATTTGGAGTTGGGTGAAATGAATGTATTTTTATTTAAAGGCTCTGTGGACAGAAATAAACAGTAAAGGTAAGCATTTGGACCCACAGTTTCCCCTCACACCATGACTCATGATTGAATTTCCCACTGTGCCCCATTATTATTGCTTTATATATATATACATATAGATATTTTTACACAAGCCACAAGGACAGAATACTGAGGAAAATGTTGGCATTTCGACCCACACCCTTTTTACATGGTGGAATTACACCATGAAGTGCATGACTGTAACACAGTGTACTACACACTAATGGCACCAGTTTTAGTTTCAACTCCAGCCTGCCCGGGCATGAAATCTATACTTTTATTTACTGTGAAACGCAACCTAATTCACAAGGACTGTTTTCAATCTAATCATTGTCAACGCTGATATTGGGATCATTGCAGTAGTTGTACTTTATCCTGATGATTAGCCCTTTTCCAGCTGTTACATGACACTGGTTACAATTGCTTTTTTGTTTTTTAAAGAAAGTCAGTTTTCTTCATTTTCCCTCATTTATTTATTCAATCAATCTAAGAAAGAAGCTGAAATCTGGACGTTTCCATACATCCGCCCTTTATGTCAACATGAGATAATTGAATTAATTTATGGACTAGAGCAAAGGTCGCAGATAGTAAGGATTTGCACCAATGGTGTGTAGAACCCTATTGTTATTCAAGGAATTATTATTTTTCTTCGTAATCGCAATTTTGAGGCCCTAAAAATACTCAAACACATATAAATTGGCATGCACATCAGAAGTGGCAAAACATTTGATATTTTGGGGGAATTGCACATGTGAGTGGCAAAATGGCTCAAAAGCACCCCCTACAATATTAGAAAAATTTGGCCCCTGAACTACATTTCACCTAGACCCACGAAATTTGGTACACATATGTATCACGTCAAGACGCACATGCTCCAATCGGCCTGAAACTTTACATGTGTGATCAGAGTTTGGGCCTGATGACAGCCAGATGACGATATAACGATATCCAGTCTCAGTCATATTTTGATGCTCGCCATCACGCCATGAAACAGGAAGTGCTGTCTAACGAGCCTGTACGTACTCCAGTCGGTCTGAAACTTTGCATGTGTGATCAGAGTCCAGGCCTGATGACAGCCATATGGCCATATCCAGTCTCAGTCACAGCGCCACCTGATGGACATGCACGCAATAGCTGAGCAGCAAGGAGGATAACTGCCAGCATTACTTTATATTCATCAATTTTTGCCTTATTTTACTTACTTATTTCATTTCAGTAAGGTTTCATACTTGCTTTTCTACTTTTATGCATTTCTTATGTTATGTAATTTATTTTTTTCTGACCAATGTCTTGCACAAGAATTTCTTTCAGGATTTATAAAGTTTTATCCTTCAAATTACAACAAATATCTGTAAAATACCTACATTTTTGCTGATTTAAATATAGTAAAAATGGTGTAATGATACGGTTTAACTTTGCAAAAGAACAATGTAATATTTATAACAAAACAGATTTTTGATGTGAGCATTATTCGTGGCTTTGGCCTGTTTTTTTACAGTGTAAAACTATGTAGTTTTATGGTGACAAGAACAATTTAATATTTGTAGCTGCGGGGATCAACTCACCTGCTCTCAATCCGCATGCGCTATAAAAGCCCGGTTCTTTCATCCACATGCCGCCAGACCATAGACTATGCAACCCCGTTTCCCTGCCGGTCCTCAACCTGTCTCCTGCCTGCCTTCCCCAAGCCGCTGCCACCTAAACCACCTGTATCACTCCCCGTCCTGATTCTGCCCGCAGCCTGCCTCTACCTGATGCCAGCCCAGCTCCTGTGTCCCCCAGCCTTCTCCAGCTCCCACTGAAAGGCTTGTTAAAATTATGATTTTCTTTCACAGCTGCAACCTTTATGCAGAGATCTCATAGGGTTGGCAAACTCAATTAGCAGGTCATATGAAACTAAGATTTGCACACGCACACACTTGACTTGCAAGTTTACAGCAAAAGGGCTGATGTCAAAAGAAATGAAAGGAAAACTAACTTGGTCAGATGACAGGCACAATTGAAAGTACTGCTTGAATTGTGCCAAAATAATCGGCTGATGTAGCACACCCTCTGACAATCCTTTGGGAGGGTCACATGTTTTAGATGCCAGAAGTTGTAAACTGGTATCACTTGGTCTTCTTACTCTGCCAGTTTTGTTTTTACTCAAAGAATTTGTGTTAGGATTATTTCCACTGGTTGTAGCAGCCTTTACCACACTGGAGCACAGCTTCACCCTGCACTGAATGTTGTTTGAGGACAAAGTTTATCAGCGGGTTGTGACTGAACTGACAGCCCAAGAACGGGTTACATATGATAGTGGGTATACTGTACATGTAAACACATGCTTCGTGAGATAATGGCCAAAGATTACCTCAGGATGAGGTGATTGCATACCGCCAAAACAAGCGAGAAACAAGACCCAGGTGAACTTTGCTCACATTTCTTTGGCTGCAGCACGTGGCCTGGTTTAGTGTGAACAGGAATAACCTGGATTTGTTTTTACACTGTATCTCTAGTTGTTAGGGCATGGACGCTTTAGTATGAGTGTGTTTTATCCTTTTTAATCCTAAAAGTACAGTAATGGCAAACTAGTGACAGGTGTAAAACCACAAAGAAATAAGGTTGGGTCTTGATGAGCAAAACGTTGAATTCCTACCAACCAACACTGAGATGACACTGCTTTTTTAGTATGACGAGTCATAAACAGAACAGTGGATTTTTCAGGGCGGGCCTCGGGACTTTCCTAGATTAACACTTGTGATACGTTGCCAATGGGCAGCGCCAACGTGACTGACTAGAAGCTACTGCATGCCGAGCATTCTGGATTGTACGGTATTTTGTTTGTTGGAAAGGTGTGACGGCTATTGTTTCATTTTTATAGGCCATGCCTTTCAAGGCCAACAGCTGATGTTACACACCCTCGGTAGTCCACACCCCTTGGATGCCGGTAAATATGACAAGGTTTCATTTCTAAAGAATGACTTCAACTGCCGTCATACCAGATATCGGAAGACAAGGTGGATTTTTGTGCAGTTTTCAAAGGCTCAAGGCTGCAGTTAAAAGCAAGTATCCCAAGAAATTACATCATATTAAACTATTATGTACCACATAAAGCTCTGATTGTTCTCTTCACCTGTTGCTGTGATCGATCGTGTCCAGTTATTCGTGCCATGAGGGGGGTTTTTGGGCCAAAGTGCTGCAAAAGAATGTCATAAAGTGATTGTCAAGTTGCTGTTTTGTTCTCATTTTATCACTAGTAGTTTTCACACTAATTTGTGTGAATGTCTGAACCTTTTTAACTGCCATACAATCCTAAAGTTTACTGTCATTGCAAAGCTCCCTTTATGTAATAAAGCAGAAACTAATAGTGTACAGGTCAGGGTTGTGGATTGATGTTAAGACTGATGCCAGTTGGTTTACCTTCCAACCCTCACGTGTTCTCATGAGCTCTGGGCAGTGACTGAAAAAATTAGATTGTAGATACAAAGAGCTGAAATTAGTTTCTTCTGTAGAGCAACTTTACCCAACCTTAGAGATTAAGCTTGGACATCCAGGGGGAGCAGTAGAGTTACTGCTTCTTTGCATTGAAAGGTTGAGGTTGTTCAGGCATCCTAGGCACCTTCTTGTGAAGGTTTATCAGCTATGCCCAACTGGGAGGAGACTCCAGAACTGGGAAGGCCTTGGGATCTCCAGGGAGAATCTGGAAAACATTGGATAAAGGGATGTCTGTCCTGCTTAGCCGGCTGCCACCAAAATCCAACCCCAATTAGCAGAAGAAATTAAAAGGATGGATAGAGTGACGCCGGAAAGAGTTGCCCCAATTTTTCTTTTATTTACTCCTTCAACTCTGATTTTTAAATCTTAGACCTGCATGACCTGATCTAGTGGCCAAGGACGGCAGAGGAAATGAGGTCACCCCCGTGTCTTTTGAGTTGAAATGGTAAACATCTACTTACACATACCGAAGCATTTACACTTCCATCGGAAACAGTGGTCATTTCAAGTCATGTTTCTACCTGTAGAGGCTAAGACACGACTTGAAGCCACTGAGATCCTCCAGCTGGATGCACTTGAACATTCGGTCATTAATTTTCTTTTTTTTTATCACAATTAGCTTGAACATGTTCCGGATTAAATTACAAACAAGCACTTACAGAACTAGCAACTATTGCAGCAACCTGCCACCTCAGCTGTCAATTTTTTTTTTCAGTCAGGAACACCTGACTAGACAAAGATCGGTTCATAATTGTTGAAGTAAACGCTAACTGACTCCTACACTACCCATTTTTGGGCTCTGTTTTGTTCCCCATCGACTACCCAGTAGATCATGTGTATTGAGTTTTTTACTGAAAGTGGACAAGTGAACCAAAACAGTCACATGGAAACCCAGAACTTTGTTGATGTGAGTGCTAATAACCCCACCACCCCGAGGTATGTTCTCCTCAGCAGCAATACAAAGCAGAACACAGTCATTGTGGGTAAAAAAAAGACAAACCAGGACATTCTCAACGTGTACACAGTTGGTTTTAAATATCTTGTCACTATTTGCATGTAACCAATGCCGTGATAACATCGTCTGTGGTTGCTTTGTTCCTAACATTACTCAGCAGTGCTCAGTGCAGTTTAAAGGGGTGCAGGTATGTCTAGTTGTACTAGATTGGGCAGTAAGGAGCGATGCAATCCGTCAGCTTGAGTTCTTTTGTGAAAAAAGTCAAGATCAAAGTGGGCGAGGTCCTTGAACCATTTTAATTAGAATAATTTAATAAGAGATTCTATAACCAGATGATTGTCACTGGAAAAGGAAGGTGTAACTCAAGCGTTGCATTTTTATCTTATAAAACATCAATTTAAGCAGGTTTCTGTTGCTAAAATGTACTTTATATAGTAATTTCTCTGCCATGCTGGACGTTGTTTCCACTACTTGCTGCCTCCTCATACTCTTTCCACCTTTTTTTTTTAACTTTAAAATTTTAAATTATTTCATGCCTGTGATTTTGGGATACAGTGAGACTGAGACGCTCATTCATTTCATCCCATTTGTCTCACCAGGCTCTGCTTCCATGGTAATATTCACAATATTGCAGTGTATTCTGTTTACTTAAGCCAAACATGTACTCAGAGCCCCGTCGCGGCAGACAGCGAGACATTAACCTTTATTTAGCTACTACAGCCCACTGAAATTGCATCTGTGATCAAACGTCGAGTTTACCACTGTACAAATATCATCAAAGACCTTCCTCGCCTTTGACAGGCACGTTCCGTAATAACAGCATACCCCGGGGCGAGAAAACTCCTTAGATACTCCAAACTACACTTTGTTTGCACTTGGCTAAAAATAAAAAAAACTGTTCCAGGGAGCAAAAACATCATATATACGCCTTATATGGTCCGGGCTATTGGGGCCTTTATGGTTGCATATAAAAATAAACAAGCGTGCTGTCATCGCAGAGGCTGTTATATTCTAAAGCCAGGCAATTAAAAATGTGCTGATAGTAGCAGGGCAGCAGCCGAGAACTGAGACGGTGCCAGGGCTCCATATGTGCGAGGGAAGAATGAACTCACAGTTGAGGTCACAGGAAAGAACAGCACATGTGGGTATATTCGACGGATGGCATTGTGGGGTTGGCTGGTGTTTGTGTGCCGCGAACAGGCACGTGACTGTGTTTGCTTTATGCGTCAGTATAAAAAATGCTTTAAACTGTTTGCTCGCTGCTTGTTTGCTAATTGTGTGTGTGTTAGTAGCACACCTGCAAGAAAAGACTCCCATTATAGTGCAGATTGTAAGGTAGGTTGCAGCGTGACAGCTTAATAGGGCGTGAGCACGGCTGCATTGTTTGGTTTCCACCAGAGTTACTCAGCTGAGATGAATGGCGTCTCGCTCACACTCACGCATGCAGGCTTGTTCGGGATGTGGCGTGCGAACAGGCTTATGTACTCAATCACTCCCCAGCGTTTAGGACAGGTTACACACACACTTGCAGCTTCGCACAAACTCCACCAATATGCAGCAGCCTTTTCCCAGGAGATGGAGTTCACACTTCTGCACTCAGGGTGGCCACCTTCTGCAATGTAGGTAAACCGAAAAAAAGAGGAAATTCTATAAAAGTCTTATAGGGGGGTTTACCTTTTCCACTGCTGTGCTTCCAACTGCTTTAAAAAAATTAGTTTGGGAAATGCTGCATGTGAATTTTGCATCCACGCAGGTCTTTTTTAAAGAGGCGGTTCACGTTGCAAAACACACAAACATGGTGTAATTTGTGTTTGCACTGTAATCAAAGCCTGAGCTGAGAAAGTCAAGAGGAGCACAACACTTGCATTGTACCGTGTCGCCTCCCCAGGGAGGTCTGATGATTAGATGTTTATCCGCTCATATATTTTAAAATGAATCTTTCGGGGTTTATTTTCATGCAGGTATTTGGCTTGAGGTGCAGTTTTTTTCTGCTCTGCTGGGTTTCTTTTCCTACCTGTGCCTCTTTGGCAATGCAGTGTAACCCAGTCTCCACATGTCTATACAACTAAACTTCATTTTCAATTTACGTATTTTCTATTGGATTACATTTGTTTCTGACATGTCACAGATAAGTTTCAAACCAAATTTACTGTCACTTCGTTTCAGCCAATCAATCATATATTAGATGAGGCGGGACTCGTCACCCTGCAGAAAATGGAGGAGAAGCTTCCAACATGTAGATTCTTAGTCATCCAGGTCATCCTAAGAGTTTCAGTAAAAAGCAGCTGGATTTCACTTTTTAATTCCTTAAGACCTTTAATCCGAGAAGCTTCTTTAGTTGTGTCACTTAGCCCTGCCCATTACAGTGTCGTGGTTGGTTTAAAGAAATACAAACAAGTGTTTTTCTGCCCTTATAACAGAAAGATGATGAAGTCCAGACCGAGTGAAAACAAAACTGAAGACTAACAGTCCTACATGGAACGTGAACTCCAGTCTCCTGGGTCCATCCTCCCCTCAAACTTATAATAGACTTTATTTCTTTTTCCAACTGGAAGCCTTTCCTTAAAATGTTATTGAGACTGCAGCTTATGAGATGCTCGGCCTCATGTAACTCATATTAGGGGGCATAAAGCATCCTATAATGGACCCAAATGTAGCTTTGAATTGTTCCCAAATGCACCTTACTCACCCATCTGACGTCTATCTGTTTCCCAAACTGAATCCCTGCTTGTGTGGTCGCCTTTTTCAAATAGATGATGACGTCATGCATGCTGTTGAGAAGAATCCGAAGGCCCAAGATGTGGCCTTCTTCTACAAAGGCATAGCGAAGCTTAAATATCAGTGGACCAAGTTAAAGGAGACTATGTTGAAAAATAATGCAAGATTAATCTTTCTCCTGTTTTCTGGTGAGGCCGAGAACTTTTTAAAGTACCATTATGGTTGTAAAGGAACGTAAGTTTGTGGAGGCAGGGTTTTGCAGTGAAGCTAAATCCACACAAATACAATTTAAAACTATGTTTATTCCTCACGTCTACATCACACCAACGTTTTAGGCCGACCTCTAACACGCAGGCTTTCAGAAAAACACTGCCATTTGAAAACTGGTTTGAAACTGCATTTTCTTCTACATGGGCAGAATCGTAGATTTTCTGGAAATGCCGACACCCACCTTCGCTTCCTGAATGGATCTTATCTTACTATGTGACAGTGACTCCCAATCTATGTTTCCGGTGGCAATGACAACTTTCTTAGGTGTTACTTTCACAAGCACTTTCACCTCATCGAGCACAGGAATCTGTACTTTTTGCCATTGCTGTTCATAAGCTTTCCTCTGGCATGCCCAGTCTACGTTATATGCTCCTTCAGGGTCAAAAACACTTGTTTGATCCAATATCAAACACTTATTTGATCTCCTTCCATTGTAGTGCCCCGTTTTAAAACGCTGGTTTGAGATGGAAAAAGTATTAGTGTGGATGTAGTCTGAGTCAAGGGGCACTACAATGGGAGGAGAAGCTGCAGTGAACGGCCTGCAAACAAATGATTAATTTCATATTGTTTGTCATTGATAGTATCTAGCTACCACTATCAACCTTCTGACAGTTCTTGAATGTATCGTATGTGATGAAAAAAAAAGCCAAATCTAAAATTGTGATATTTCATCAAATTTCACGACTCATTTAAAAATGAACCCAAAGTAAACTGATTGGTCGAACCAGATTCTGCAAAAAAACTAAATATTTTGCACTCCTCGTCACACCCATGAAGTCATTCGTGACTCATCTGCAACAACAGTCACGTGACAAAAATCCAGGGAGTTTTCAGCTGAACTGCAGATTGTGTTTACACAGAGTAGATAAGAGACAAGTATGGGAACAAATAAAAAATGTTAAATAGCAGTTAAATATCTAAAGCATTTTTTCCAGTCTTGGTTACACCTGTTGGCACTTGGACAAATGCTTTACAAGCTGATTTTAGTTGTTTTCAAATGTTATAAAATAAATAATTAAATAATTAAAGGAATAGTTTGACATTTTGGGAAATATACCTATTCCTAGAGAAGATTACCACCAGCTACATAGCTTAGCATAAAACCCAGAAATAGAGGGAACCAGTAGATTTTCTCTGTGATGAAATGCATCTACCAGAAGCTATAAAGCTCACTAATTAACACGTTATATCTCAGTTTTTCAATCCATACAAAAGCTAAGGTGTAAAAATGACAATTTGCTACTTTATTTGG
>OMNN01083005.1:0-36179 GCA_900302755.1 Chromis chromis | reverse complement strand
GCTCTAACAAGGCACAAAACTTAAAAGTGCTAAAAGTAAAATCACTTACAATACAGAATGGTAGATTTCATAACCATATTTATTAGATGATTGGATAAGAATTAGTGATGCACTGATGTGTTTACCACTTTAATGTTACAGCCGGTTTCAATAAAACTACTTGTGACATGTCATATTAGGCTTTGACTTTAACTGAACATTTGCTCTCACTTTGCGGAAAAAATATCGGGATATATATCGTATATCGATATTCAGCCTAAATATATCGGGATATGACTTTTGGTCCATATCGCCCAGCCCTATATATAACACATGTTAACAGCATATGAAATTTACAAAATAGCATTTTTTTTAACCACATTTGGGCTGCGTGACATTGGAAAAAACTGATCCTGCGATATTTAGATTTTCTTCGATATAAATGACTTAAATAACAATTTTGAATGATTGCATTGCTTTTTTAGGGCAGTGCATCTGCATTGAAAAGGAAAAAAAAATATATTTTAAATGCCAATTGTTGGGGACTTTCCTCATATGGTGTAATGCTGGCAACAGCGTCCAAAATAGCTTTACTTTGAGTGACATTCAAATCTGGCTTTTCACTCATCATACAGAGCTTTGTGGTGCTGATTTGAATGGCGAAAGAAATTAGTCATGTTGCCTCATGTAGTAACAACACCTGCAAAATATGAAATATTTCCCTCGCACTGTCCCATTCTAAAAAAACAGCAGTGCTTTCACCTCTATGTTGTGCTGAATTCCTGCTAATGCACAAATCTTTGCTTCACAGTAAGACTTAAAATAAGTTTATTCCTTTTTTTTTCTTTCCTTTATTTTTAAAAAAAGTATATGTCATTACGGTCATGATGTGTATTTGTAGTAGTAACTGGCTGATTTGCTATATTTTTTTCACTTAATTTTAAGTGTTGCAACATTAAATAGACAAAAATTTGATTTTGTTATCGTTTCTATCATTCATGCAGTCCTGATAATGGATTTATTTGAGTTTCTATTTTTGATGTCATTTTGTATAATTGTACAATTTTCCCCATTTTCCCTCCAATTATCTCAAACATTTACAAGTCACTGATCTTTTGTAGTGGGCACTACTTCCTCCCAGTTCCTCCTAAAAGCTTTCTACATTGCTATTAATAGCATTTATTCCAAATATCTGCCTCTTCCCATAACAGTTTCTTAAGAGAATACACAGAAGCACCATACAACTTATCTTATTTCCTTTATTTGTTGTAGCACAACAGTTGTATTCTGACATCTTCCTAAAATATATGCATGATCCACACTCCTTTTTACTTACTTTTTGTCTTGGGTGTAATTGAGAAACTAATCCAATTTTTCTAAGAGAAAAATTGTCTTTACACAGTTTTTACATTTCATCACTGAAAATGGGGAACAATTGTGCATCTTTATCTTTATTGTGTAATTATGTTTATGGACAAACAGAGCTACACAGAAAGAGACCCATCGGATATTAACATTTTGCGGTGCAGTTTGCAAGGCTAAAAGCTGACATGCCATAACTTGAACTTGTCATAGAGACGTTTTTAAGTGAAGTTGAGAAACGGTTTGTATTCACCTTGAGCGCATAAGCACACAAACTAAAAGTGTTTCCTCTAAATGACTCACAAATATAGAAAACCCAGACATCTACATTTTGAAATCATTAACTGAGTAAATGCACTCATACATAAAAAAATGTGTGTTTTCAGACACACATTAAAATCCTGCACGTCCCTGCCTGTGTATGTGTATGAGTGCTTGTCTTCTGGCTTTACAGTCAGGATTAATTGTTACCAGTGTGCCAGTTAGCTGTGGTAGAGATGGATCGCACAACACAGTTTTACTATTAGAATGTTTTTCTTGCAGGGAATAAAAACCAGAGATCAATTGAGATCCCCCTCCCAGCTAACTCTGCTCTGAGTACCACTGATGGATAGCAGATGGGTTCACAGAGTGTGTGTGAGTGTGCGCGCACACATGTGCCAGTGCATGCATGTGTGTGTGTGTGTGTGTGTGTGTGTGTGTGTGTGTGTGTGTGTGTGTGTCAGATTTGCAGTAGTATCTCTATCAGAACTGATCTCCAGCAGGCCTTGTCCTCTCTGATATTGAGATACGTTTCTTATGAGGATCTGAAAATGGATACTCAGAACGTGTTGTGAGTCAGAGAGCGTGTTTCTTGGCAACTCGCTTATCCCAATATGGCAAACTAACTGTCTTGTGAACCGGGAGCCAAATGCAATGTGTGTATATGTGTTTGTGTGTGTGACGAGGGGGGTGGGATGGAGTTGTGAAGGGAGAGAGAGGAAGGAAGGAAAGGGCTGACAAATAGAGAGAGGGAGGTAATGAAAGAGTAATTCCAAAAACATTTAAAGAAACATTTCCCTCTCAGCTACCATTTGGATGTTGTTTCTGGAACAAGAAGTGCAATTGTTTTCCCTCATTCTACCCTCCCTCTTTTTCCTCCTTTAGACTGTTCAGGAATAGAAAAGGGAATTTGGGATTATATTTTTTTCCTGGTCACTAGCACAAAGCAAAACTGTAGACTGTACGTGTGTGTGTGTGTGTGTGTGTGTGTGTACGTGTGTGTGTACGTGTACATACACTCTGCACACATGGAATAAAAGGCCTGTAGGCGGCTGTGATACTGAGATTGATCTATGCTCTAGTGAGGCATCTGTGCCTCCTGACATTTGTGTGTGTGTGTGTGTGTGTGTGCTGTGTGTGCGCAGGCGCACATGTGTGTTAGAGAAACCCTGGTGTTTGGCCTGAAGAAATGGAAACTGCTGACATCCTACCAGGACTTGATCATCCTTGACAGGTGGTGGGTGTGCATGTATTTTGCATGTATGTGTGTTAAGGGGGTATGTCTATGGTATGCACCTCTCACACACAAGTTAATAGCTAGAAAAAATAATTTGTTTGAACAATTTCTCTGGCACTTAGCCCAACACACTTGGACTTAGGTAAAGCATTGAAAGGTGGCAGTAAAACCATAAGGCAGTGCACTACAGGAACTTGGCAGGTGCGAGTGACACAAACATTTGCAGGAACACATAGGAGCCAGTATCTTCAACTGCAAGCGGCAAAACGCACCAAAACAACAACAAATAGTTACTGGACGTTACTCTGGTTCTATGAGCATGTAGGAAAGAGAACAACAAAGGTTTGTCATGGTACGACAAAGTTTACATTAACTTGTAAAGATGATGTATATCATGGCAGTCTTGAGTTTTTACACTGACTCATACAACTCTTAATTTTTTATGATGGAATGATTAAAACCTACATCTTGGTCACCTAAAACAATCAGGTATTTTGGTTCTTACATAGATTCATTACAGGTCTTCTGAAAATATGACAAAGTCTGCTGGGTCAAAAATATGCATACAAAAATTCTGATATTTGGTTAAATCTAAATCTTATATATAATAAATCTTAAGCCATTTTCACCTCAATTAAGTACTTTTGGTACCCATCCATGAGCTTCTGGCAAGCTTCAGGTTGTATCTTTGACCACTCCTCTTGACAGAATTGGTGTAGTTCAACTAAATTTAATGGCTTTCTGACGCAGACTTGTTTCTTCAGAACAGTCCACAGGTTCTTGATGGTGTTTAATTCAGGACTTTGGGAAGACCAGTCTTCAACTCTAGCCTGATTTAGCCATTTCTTTACCACTTTTGATGTGTGTTTGGGGTTATTGTCTTGTTGGAACACCAAACTACGTCCAATACCCACCCTTCTGGCTGATGATTTTAGGTTTTCCTGAAGAATGTCTCCCCCAAACATATTGCTAGTCGTTGTGGCCAAATAGCAGAATTTTTGCTTCATCTGACCACCGAATTTTCCTCCAGAAAGCCTTTTTTGTCCATGTGATCAGCAACAAACTTCAGTTTGTTCACAATCATGATTCTGGCCTCCCACCATCATATGAACACAATCGACTGCGGTAATAAAATGTAAAAACACTCGTCAAAAAAGTATCTCATAAAAAACAGCACATGTAGATGAAATCGCTCTGTTTCATCTTGGACAAATCTGACTTTAGTACACCTTACATTATTCTTTTTAACCCAGCAGATTTGTCATATTTCCAGAAGACCTGTAATAACTCTATGAAAGATCTAAAATGCGTAATTGTTTATGTGACAAAGATGTGTGTGTTTCAGTCATTCCGTCATAGAAAACCAGAAGTTGTACAAGTTATTGGAAACTCAAGACTACCATGATATCCATGATCTTCACAAGTGTATGTAAATGTTTGTTCTGTATATGGTGAATGTTATGTCGTTGATGGTGATGTTACAGTGGAGAGGACTGCTGCCAAATGAGACCACTTAGAGGGGAGAAAAATACTGCTTGTTTTCCTCTCCTAGTTTAACCCAGTCTGCATTTGGACTCGCAATTACTTTTTCTCCCCTGAAAACAGCCCTTAAAGAGGTTCTACAGGGTGGTTCCTTCAGTCTGAATATGCTCAAAGGTTTGGGTTGCCATAAAACGGCCTGCAGGGTCCTGCACTGGAAAACAGCTTATTGACTATATTTAAAGATGGATGAGCATTTATGGGTGGTGATGAATGGGGGTTCTAAAGTTCAGTGTGGTGGCTCCGACCATTGCCCTCTAGGGAATACTTTAGTCCTTCTAACTCCCAGCTAGTCCAAAAATGCTCAAAGAGGTGAGTGGAGCTAAGGCTGGTCATACAAATGTCTATGGGCTTTGGACTGTCCTGTGATGATACCACACAAAGCAGCTACAGCCCTAACCTTAAGCCTTATTACACTTTAAACAGGAAGCTCTATAAAAATTCACCCCTTGCATATGAACAGGAAAAGTAACTATAGAGACCAAGATGTAGAGATGAACATGGTACATTTCAGTAAATGTAAGTAAATATTAAACATGTTTTACATTTTGTATCTGTAAGAGAATGATTTTGATGATGATTTCAAAACAACACACAGTTGTTAAATGTAATGATTGTATTTATTGTGGCATTTTTTAGCAGTTTATCTTCTTTACACTCTGTAATTGCCGCGCTATATAGTCTTTCTAGCAGTTTGTCATTCTAACTCTGGAATCAAGTTGCCCTAAATGCAGTGGGATTCACAGGAAACAATGCATGCATGTGAGCCATTGTTATTGTATTGGATGGATAACAATGTCACTGTTTGGTAGGGCTGGTCCAGAATATTCGAATATCCGAATATTCGTTCGTTGTGGTGGTATTCGAATAGTAATTTTGATATTCGAATATCCGTGCGCGTCCCCGCCGCGTGTTGCCGGTAGCTGCGGAGCGTGCTGCCGAAGCTGTAGTGTGCCACAGAGTACCAACTCCGGTGTCACGCTCTGCTCCGCGCTCTGTTCTGCGCTGGCGCACCGGTATAATTATCTGAATATTCGAATAGTCGTCATTAATTGGACCCGAATATTCGAGGGACGGCAACTACTATTCGGAACAGCCCTACTGTTTGGTTCCATTACACTGTATCAGAGGTGTATTACATTATTGCTAATGTAAATCTAACATGCTGGTGGTTCACATTAAAGATTTGGGATGGGTTTTATTATCAGTCACAGGAAATTGTGTGTTAAGTGTCTACAACTGTTGTACTTGTACCATTTGCTGCATTTCAAATCAGCATTTCAGATATCTGGTTTTTATTCCCTGCAAGAAAAATATTCTCACCGTAAAACTGTGTTGTGCAATCCCTCTGTCTCTATCACAGTTAACTGGCACACTGGTAACAGCAATATTGTGAAGTATGCACCTGATACAGGACATAGTAGATATGAACAGAGAATTGAGTGTTGTGTGTATTATCAAATTGCTGTGAGTTAGAATGAGCAAAAGACATAGTTTGTTGTCAATATCACAAAAGACCTTTCATGTAAGTTGAGTTTTGCGTCAATGACTTTGCTCTACAATTTCCCGTTTATTACTAACTATAATGTGCATAAAAATAAAACTTAACTGCGATAACGACAGAGTCTGTAGCAGGTCAGATTAACAAGACTCATCAGAATCAAATGTAATCTGAGTCAATACGTTAACTGGAGCTAAAGTTTAGTTTGTTGTCTTCAGCTGTTTGTAGTCTTTCCTCTGTGATTATAAGTAGTAGCAGTAATGGCATTATTGTGTGAATAAATAATTCCCTTAACCACATATAAAACTTAACTTGACAAATGATGCCAACAGGTGATCAAATAAAAATAAAGACACATTTTAGGTTGCTGTAGTTCTCACAAATTCAGTGTTTAATGTTTAGGTAAACTAGGCTATTATTTGCCCAGTCTGCTGAGCTGCTGTTTGTTTAGATTTAGTGTTTTGTTTGGTAGTGCATTATTATGCATTGTACATCAGTTGATGTACTGTCTACTCTCGCATTTATGACAATTATTGTGCAAGTCGATGCTTCTCTCTGTCACTGTGGTGTGTATGTCTGAATGAAGCTGTGAGTAGCATTAACGTAAAAGTAACGTATGTCTGAATGACAGAATACAGTCACTTAAACAGACTAATGAAGCAGCAATGTTTCATAACTCATCTCTGAAAATGGGTTAGTTTATTTATTTTGACTATCAGCAACAAATTCAGTATACAGCATTGTCGGCTGGAGCTACACAATCCAACTATGAATCTGCAAGATCTGCTAAAAGAAAAAGAAAAAAACATTTTTGCAAAGTGCCGAGGCATAGCAGGAAATGGGCTATACCTCACTGACCGTGACTGGACGAAACAGAGACTTTTGGAAACGGTTACATAGACACCGACATTCGTTTTTTGATTAGGCCATACTGTCTCTACATTTGTTCCCTGATTTTCACTGTTATTATGTGACTAGAAGAAAAGGCATCCACCTTGACTTGATCAAGATTTACAGGCATTGCTGACCTTGTTGTCAATGCTAGCAGCTATTGTAAAGTTAAGGAAGTTGCTTGTCTGTTCTTCCTTGCCCATTGTACATGAATGGAAAAATAGTTTTCAGACGTGTTAGTATGCATGTGAATATTTCTGAAATGCAGCTAAAGTGCTCATCTGGACAGAGATTGTTTTCCTTTTATAATATCGTTTTGAAACAAATACGTATTAGTGTGGATGTACAATAAGTAAAAGATAAATATAGCACACAGCCTGGATCAGTTCCAGCTGAAAACCTCTTCATTATAACACATTCTATTGCGTCACCCTTTTGTGCCTTAATAAGCCATTTTAGGTCATTAACTCCCAAGTATTTACTTTTGCCAATTCTAAAAGGCAGCATTGAATAATATTTTTTTCATCGATGAGGTCCCCAGTACATTCAGTAACTAGAAGGCAAGACTGGATGTTAGTTATTACATAGACACTTGGCAGATTTTTTTTTCTGCATATACTGGAGTGATAGTGTGGTCTCATCCCTTCTTTAAACAGTGTCAATTTTGTTTAAGGAACTTCGCTTGGCTTTGTCAAGCCTGAAACCTAATTTTGCATCTTGCAGTTAGAATGTTGGGCAATCAAGCTGCTTCCTCCTATTGAGAGCAAAAAGGTATGAACCCGCAAATTGCTACTTGCAATATTTATTATTGCTAATTCTGTATTGACGACACTTCATGACTACACAATAAGTTGCGTGACGAGGTGAAACCTCATTACTGTGCTGCTTTTCAGTGTGTTTTCCAAGAAAGTTACTGTGTGTGTGTGGGTGGATGGGTGTGGTGTGCTCATGTGTATTCATATATGCAGGTCTGTGTGTGTGTTTTTGTATGTTTATATCTTAGATCTGTATTTGTGTGTGTGGGACTGACTCAAAGGGCATTCACTGCAAACCCGCACATAACTATGTGCACGTGTCTGATCACACAGCAATGCAGTTCAACCACTACACATACAACATCCTCAGGACACACATGCAGCACAAACACACACTCATGCATACATGCAAACATAAACAGACTTTAATAAACCTGTGTCTAATAGGGCTGTGTGTGGAAGGTTCCACCTACGCAGTATTTTCAGAGCTGAGAAAAAAGGCACAGTGCATTACTTCTGTATGTGTAGATGTGTACACACTTCTGATTAATTGGAAAGGTGCATTTGGTATTGATTTAAAATGTGTGCGTGTGTGTGTGAGTGAGTGAGTGAGTGTGTGTGAGTGAGTGAGTGAGTGTGTGTGTGTGTGTGTGTGGGCGTTAACGGGCTGCAGTTTTAATATACTGCTTTAGATGCAGGGGAAACTCCGCAAGCACAGCATGTCTCTTAGATTCCCACAGGACTAATACAGAAACACACATGTACACACACACACAATCAGTCCCTTCCCTGTGTGCCCATATACAGACAGCACCCTTTCCCCTACACACATGTTTAGTTTTATCAGAGTAATGGCTGTGCAGTGCATTCAGTAATGGGCCGGGAGGGGGGCGGGGGACCTTAGCTAGACATGAAATCTTTTCCAGCTCTTAAGAGGTTAGTGATTGTAAGAGGCAGTAATGGTTCAAAGGTTCAAAGTTTGCTAATGGACAGATTACACACATAAAGAGGGCGGAGTCTAATAAAAACTACTCTAATAAAAATTACTCCAATAAAAACAATCGATAACCATATCATGTTAATGTGAAATGTTTTATGAGGAGCCACTCTGTCAGTGTTACCATGATGGTTGTGAGGTGTTTGACTTGAACATACTTTGAATGAAACTTTTGAACTTAACGTTTTACAGGTTATCCAGCAGGTTATTTTTGTCACAAAAGCCAAAAATCCCCTCCCTTACTACGACACCAATCAGTCCATTGGCCTGTACTGTAATAATCTAAACACTAATCTTCAACTTTCTTGATAACTGATAAATTGTGTGTGTTCTTTTTGAAGCAAAGATATGGAACAAATGGTACATCATTAGGATCGGGCTCTCACATTTGTCTTGTATCTTTTATAAACTGAATATCTTTCAGTTTTGGATTGCTGTTCGCATAAAACATACATCAGTGGTTTATGTGTGAGAGTAATTCGCAATTTGCAAGTTACTTTAATTTAATTTACTTTAATTTAATTTATTTGGCACCAATTCACAACATATGTCATCTCATAGAACCCAACAATCCAAAGTTGCCTTTGGATTCCCTATGAGCAAGCAGTCAGTGATGGTAGGAAGGAACCAACCCCTCTTAAATGGGGAGGGGTAAAAAACTTGCAGAACCAGGCTTAGGAGGTCATCAAATTCTGTAAAGGGAGCACCCCATGTAAAGTCAAAATACAGTGACTAAGAGTGCAAATTTTAACTAACTAAAGCAATAGTTCAGTAGTAATAGTAGTAGTAGTAGTTAAGAATAGTTTTAATTTTAAAATCTTATATATAATACCCTCCTGGACTGCAGACTATGGGACCTCTGGCCAGAAGCCATTAAGTGCCACAGAAGTCTTTGTCATGGTGGCCCATTGCAAACTAACCCCTATAATGCTCTTTGCTTGCCAACATGGCCCTGCCTCTCCTGTTCCTAATGTCTTCCATCTCACTAAACAGGAAGAGACTCCACCTGGTGGAACAACCAGGTACTACAACTAATCTACAATACATTTACTGACATGCCTGGCTTTGTTTACTACCTTCTCTGTTAATATATTTTTAATTGGTTAAATATTAACAGCAATTAATCGATAAACTTAGAATCATTAACATCCTTAGCAGTGACACATCTGAAGATCGGTCTCTACCAGATCTCTGCTGTCTCAAGCCCAATCCCCAACTCCATAGTCGTGGACCGAGGAACTTTGAGGCACCTTCCCGTTAAGTGTGTGACGACTCAGTGTAATCCCACTGTCAAATTTAAGATGCATGAGGGCTTTGATGCGAACAATTCTATGTTATTACCTTTTCAGGAAGTAACTATTTCTGGAGACTTCCCTGAGGAACTTGTCCATAGTTCATACATTTTACAAAATGTACACAAACCAATTATGGATGGTGCAGGGAGGCATTCGCTAGGAGGTTTATCCGTCAGTGACAGGAACTGGTTGCTCTCTTAGTTATTTACTTCACATTTGTACACTTGTTTCTATTTTCAGTCAAACCTTCACACAGGATTTACAGATGTTCATAGCTTTCCTGACGTTTGATAGTTTGCTAAAATATGTAAACACGGTAATGCCACAGGCAGGGTTAAATCTGTGGGGGTTTAGTTGGGACTGGGCCTCAGTGTACCAGATTAAATATGACCGAGGCAGCTCCGTGCCCCATGAAATCACTTATTCCCATCAGTAAAGTCCCCTCCACATTGCCTCCAGTTCCATTCCAGTTGTGACGATTGTGGTTTTTAGTCGGTGGTTACATTAACTGTCCTTTCCTGTTGAGTACAGTCTGTTTGTGGTCTGTATTTTTGAAATGCAGTGCAATGCTGTTCGGTAACAATGTGATTACAACAGGCTGTTTCAGCACAGATACATCAGCACATATTGATTGAGCTCCCACACCCAAAAAAATGCACTCATTGAACCATGGCAGCACGTACGCTATAAAAATCATTCTATGTTGTCTTGTGGTTACTGTGCTGTTGTGGCTACGAGGATGACTGACGTTCTTTGTTGTTTTTCCTAGGCGATGCCTTCCCAGCAGGCTCCAGCCCCTTCCTGGCAGGTTATCCCGCCTCCTCCCCCCTGACCTCTGACCCTGCGTACCGATCGGCCAATCCCAGCGGCCTGCAGATGGCTCAGCTCTGGGCATCACACGCTCACGAAGGTAAACCACCTCAACCAACATTTGTGTTTTTGTCTCTGTCCTCGTCTTCCGTCTCATTTCATTGTTCAAGAACACAACTGGCATCATTTTTTCATGATATTTCTCACAGTCCTCTCGTGTGGAATGCCCAGGAGGCTTGTCCCTCTTCTGTTTCTCATTGGTTACAACTCTGGGATCCTGTTCCATTTCTGTCTCATGTAGCTGGTAGCTCTGCTCCTGGCTCTGTCCTGAATTTGTCTCGCCTTCTGTCCTTGAGCAGTCCCTTACTTTTGCCTGTCATCTGTTACTGTAATCCGTCTTTTGCTGTCTTGTTCTTTTTTTGAGTTTTCTTACCAATATGCACTTTGTCTCTGTCCACCTGTCTTTAGCTCTCCTGACCAAGCTTGTAAAGACAGTTTTAGACACACAACGTTTCGTCTGTCTTTTATGTCCCTTTGCTTTTCTTGAGGCCTGTTAAGTAAGTGATTGATTGTGGGTTCCCTCCTCATTCCCTTGTGTCCTTTGTGATTCTTTATCAAATCTCATTGGAGCAGAAGGTCAGATAGGAGGAAACAGATCCCACAGTGCATTTCGGCAAGGTAAAGGGAGAAGGACAAATGCATTCCATTTAAAATTCACTTTAAAACTGATTGCATCTCCTGTGTGACACACATCCTGTTCAGTGTCTTCCAAACACAGTAAATTAGATTGTGTGTGATTAGGCTTTCTTTTGGTGGTGTTTTTTTTTTTTTTTTTAGATTTTCAAGGACAGTTCAAGCGGGCAGCACTGACATATGATTGCAGCTTTGATTGTAGGTCATAGTTTGATCAGTAGCTTTCAGGAGTCTCTGCTGGTTCCCTGGCACCTGCTCAGAGCCAAGAATAATAAGCCAACCAATTTTCATTTTTATACTTTGTTTCTTGTATGGATTAAATAAACAACTGATGCTTATGTTGGTTAGATTCAGAGGTGCCAGTAGGCATTTATTTTATTTTTGACATCAGATATAGCCTAATTAACTGCAGGCTTTGAACTGCTGTATTGTGGCAATAATAATAATTAGTAGTAATAATTAGGTCGACCTATATATTTTTTTGTTTCAGGGCCGGTTATTAGTAAGCAAGGAGACTGATGACTGATATTTGTAACCAATATACTTCTCCAGTAAAAGTGAAAATCCTGGTGCTAAAATAACTCAAACTCCAACACAAAGTTTTTATTGAAACGCCTTTTGTATATGTTTAAGTAAAAGAAAACTTTTCCAACATTTATTCTTCAGTTTTGATCGGCTATTATGGGTGATGTGTAACCAGAGGAAGCGACTGAATTGGAACCAATGTTGCACATTTATAAAGTAATTTATTTGATCTTGAGTCAATTAAAAAAACAAAGGAACCAATAATTGAAAAAAAAGATGAATATTGAAACTGATAATCGGTCGACCCCTAATCATAATTATGATTATTTTGGTTAATATGGAGATCACAATTAATACAATCACTCGCAGACTTTGAAGACATTATGCATTTATAGAACTTCTAAAAAACTGGAACTTTAACTTGATGTATAATTTAACTAAAAAATAAATAAGTAGATAAAATAAGAACCTGACTGAGGCCTTAAGCCATAAACCCACAGATGGAGGCTTTTCATGAGTGGCTCCTCAGCCATACGCCAAACATTTTAATCTGCAGCTCCTCTCATACTGAACCGGACACATCAGTCAGGCAAAACGTACCTGTCTTAATGTTACCTATTAGCGGATTAACAATCTGATGCTTGGTGAATGTTTGGGCTTTCAGAGAAGGGAAAAAGTGCACTGTTGTATAGGAAAGGGATGCACATGACTTAAATTTATTTTCATTTATATAAAGCTAAACAAGAGCATCACTGCAAATGGAACGCAGCGCAATACGTGTTTTGTCATGATTAGCTCTTTTTAAATCGCTGGAAGTCAAAATTGAAATTGAAGTCTATTAAACTGTTCTACAAGGTTGAATAACATAAAGGCCTTGTTTTGTGGGATTTGCCTTTACAGGAATGGTGGAATCCACCACTAACAATGAAACTATCCTGTAGAGTTGTAATAACATAATGTAAATAAATACCTTGAATGGCTGGGGCCGCCGTTTAGCTCACTGAGTTAAGGCGATACCACATGGGGCTCAGTCCCTTAGCAGTGGTCATGAGTTTGAGTCTGGCTCAAGACCATTTGCTGCATGTCACTCTCCTCTCTGTCTACTCCCGATTTCACTCTGTCTATATCAATAAAAGGTAAAAACTCTCCCCCCCCAAAAAAAAAAAAAAAAAATGGAGAGATTAAGGATGGATGGACTTTGACACCTGACTTAAGTTTAGTTGGAAGTGAGGCTGCAGCATCAAAAGCTAAAGACACTAACCCCCCCCCTACCCTGTTGGCTAAGGAAGCAATAGACTTGACTTGCTCTGTTATGAATAAAATCAGTCATGGCCTGAGAGATTCTTAATACTTGGTGTTTGGCTTTAATAGCGGCTAAAATTACTAAAGGCATTTCCTGGCAAGACTTTGGATATGCCTGCGCAGGCACCCCATATCAAAGCTGTTAGAGATTCAGGTGAGCTGTTAGCTGTGGTTAAATGTGGCTTTGCAAGAATCTTCAAGCCTTTAATTTTGTCCCATCATTCCTCTTATATTTCCCTCATCCCCACCACCCGCCTTGCTTGGCCTCTCCATTTCTGCCACTCAGAACAGAGAGGGGACAGATTTAAACCTCGGCTCGGCTGCCCAGTGCTTTGTGCTGAAATGGCAGCGGCATCTTTAATACTTCTTGGAGTGGCTGGAGAGTGGGAACAGAGAACGTCACGCCCTTTCAGAGTGGCTGCCTTTTTTTTTCCACTTGAGGCCTAACGTGGGGATACCAGCCAGTGTCAGGGTTGGAGCCTGCTCGATCCTAACAGAGAATTCCAGCCACAAGCTTTTGTCTATATTAAGATCTGGTTTTTAAAAGCAAGAGCAGCAGCTGGCTGTCAGGCAGACTCTTGCCCAACACCCAAGGCTGACCCATGGACAAAACGATTCACTGCAGGTGACATGGGGTCAATTGTAACTATTGTATTACAAAAATGAGGTCAGTGTACAAAGCTTACAGTGTGCTTAAATCTCATGTTGTTGAGAGTGTTAATTGATTATTGAATTAAGGAGAGTTGCAGAAAATAAATCAAGAACTTAGTTGATTATGGATTAAGCATTTACAGTCGTAAACAAAAGTTTCCATACACTTGTAAAGACCATGTATATCATGGCAGTCTTGAGTTTCCAATGACTCCTATAACTCTGAATTATCTATGACGGAATCATTGAAAACCAGGCTCATTAGAAAAAGACATTTAACCAAATATTAGCATTGCTCTATGTATATTTTTGACCCATCCTTTATAATTCCAGAAGACCTATAATCAATCTATGAAAGAACCAAAGTGCATGATTTTTTTGTGTGACAAAAGCGAAGGTGTTTCAAAGATTCCATCGTAGAAAATTCAGAGCTGAAGGATTAGAAACTCAAGACTGCCATACATGGTCTTTACGACTGTATGTCATGTATAAAGTTTGGTTCCAGCTCCTCATTGTTCTGGTGGTGTTAGTTTTCTCTGATAGTCAGCAGAGTATATTCAGTTTTGGACTGACATTTTTTAAGATGTCACCATGGACTCTAGGAATGTGTTATAGTTATTTATCACTGTATCACAACTTTCGTGCATTCAGACAAGAAAATAAGTGATCAATTTAGAAAAATATTGTCAGAGTGAAAGAAAATGAAAACAACAGGCAGTTGCATCCGTAGTCTCCGGTGATTAGTACCCCCCACTGATGTAAATGGAGTTGTATAAACATCTAAAGCACCTCTCAGTACAACACAATGCAGTTTTACAGCACCACAAACTGGTGCTTCCCAAATGGCAAAGTTAAACGAACCTCTTCAACAATTTGAACGAAGACTGAAAAGTGAAACTTTCATTAAACGAATATTCATATCAGAACTGTTGAGTCAGACAGCATTAGAATGACTGTTTGTCACTCCTAGTATATAATAACATACAGTATAATAGGCTGTTTATGAGTCGTTTATGAGTCAGGAAGGGAGCACGCTTGTGGTTTGTTCATGCAACCCAACTTTGCAGTTTGCATTCAGTGCATTTAAATAAATGCGTTGTGACTTCATTTTTGATTAATCTCACAATCAAGTGATCTTTTGGTTTATAAAATGGGAAAGAAAAGTCCAAGGTCACATGTCTTGTTTCGTCCAATCAACAGTCCAAAATCCAGATATTCAGTTTACAATGTTGAAAGCAAATCCTCACATTAAGGAAGTGAAGAAAATGTAAAGTACTTTTGCCTGAAATTTTTCTGAAACAGTGAATTTATTATGAAAAAAATTTGCAGGTTAAATTCACTAAATGATCATTCAAATAGATGTTGCACCATCAAATCTAAACAGGAGCAATGGTATTTACATGAGTGACTTGCATATGTTTTGTGTGTGTACTTTTTTTTAGTTTTGTTTTGTTTTTAATGTCATTTCTATTAACTGCATTTTTTGTGTGTTGTCAGGTTATCCTCCTCTCCCAAGCAGTCTGTACTCCAGCCCTTACCTTTCCTTGGGGCACCTGGAGCCTCCCTCGCTCCCCCAGCACCCTCTCTACGACTGTCATAAAGGTCAGTGGCTGTCATCGATAACATTCATGGAAACAAATGGCTAGATTTAGTGTGATGCATCAGTAGCAATAGGTTTTTTGTTAGGCCTTTTCATTGTACTGAGAAGATTTGCAGTTAGTTGTGGAGCTCAGCCAAACCTACAGCCAGAAGTACAACATTCAGCTGACTGGGGGACGGTTTTCAGTCTTGATTCTTTATTTTCTTCCTGTAATATATAGTACTTGTTCTCTTCTGGGATATGGCTGTTGCAGATATGCAGTAGGTCTGTGTCACTGTTAAATTTTCTTGGCAAGTTGACATATAAATATTTATCATGCTCACCTCTGCCTGTGTGCTGCAGTGTGCTGTTATGCTCTGAATCTTCATCATCTGTTTCAACAGGCTGTGCTCATGCAGTGGGTTGTTTGTGTTGTGTCTTGTTTGTCTTAGAGGGATATTACCTGCCATCCTCCTTGAGCCAGTCGTCTCTCCATCCCCCATCAGCATCCCTGACTGTCCCGTCCAGCTCCACGCCCCCTCAGAGGACGACCCGGGACGGGGGGAGGGACAGGTCTTATCGAGGAGAGAGGGAGAGAGAGAGGGACGTGGAGCGAGAGCGGTCAAGAGAGGAGCAACGTCCACACAGTGTCGTGGACTTGACGCAGGATGGGAGGGGTGAGGAGGACCGTAGGCCGGGCAGAGATCGGGAACGAGAGAAAGAAAAGGACCGGGACACAAACAGAGACAGAGATGGTTGGTCCTTCCATCCTCACCAGCAAAAGTCACACTCCCAGCCTTCCACAGTGGAGCCTAGATCCAGACTATCACCTGCACAGTCCTCCTTCCCTCCTGGTGGGGGCGGAGGTGCAGGGAGGTTTCATGGACCAGAAACAGACAGAGGGGGTCAGGGTGAGGAGGGCAGCTCTCGACCTCACCACAACCATAACTCTAATACTAACTCAAACAACTCAAACTCTCACTCAGACAGACAGAGGAGGAATGATTCTGTGGCCACATCGGCTGGGAGCCTCCACATCTCCTATGTCCTCCCTCCTGCTCTCCAGCAATCTGCTGCCGGGCCGCCCTTCCTCTCCACACACAGAGAGACTATCAGAGAACAGCGAGTCAGTGCACCTACATATGTGCCTTCTGTGGAGGTTTATGACGAGCGGGCAGGGCCCATCCAGATTGCATCACAGGCCCGCGATAACAAACACGGTGACAAACACAGAGACAAAGAACGAGAGCGTGAAAGAGACAGAGAGCACGAACGGGAGAAAGACAGGGAGAGGGAGAGCTACAGGTTTCACGAGAAAAGCCTCATGGAACATCCTCGACTCTCCCAGTCAAGCGATTTAAGCAATCAGAGAGAGGAAGGGTCAGTCATTTGTTCTAATGGTTCATTTGGTAAAAGAGGCCAGGAAACATCTTTCTCTTCCAATCAATCAAGGTTCAGCCCAGAAACTAGGGATGTTTCTAAACACTCAATCCGATTGGGCATAGAGCGGACAGGGGCTGAGCCCAAGTGGAATACCATAAGCCCATTGGCCAACTATGCCACAAGTCACATGGCTGCTCTGGCAGCCCAACACGGACACACACTTTCCTCTCCCCACAGCCAGCCGACACACACACAAATATCCCATTCCCCTCACACATCCCATCGACCCAACAGCAACTCACAATCCTCCCACAGCAATTCCCCCCAGACACACTCCTCTCATGGCCGTGCAAGTGAGGAAGGAAGTCAGAGACGTTACCTTGACCCATCAGCACTCTACCGACCTGGGGGGTCAATGGTGGGAGGGTCCGGTGCTGGAGAGCGCGGTGGAGGAGTAGGTTTGGATTCCACAGAGGTTTCAGCCATGCAGAGCCTCATTAAATACAGTGGAAACTTTGCTGCTGAAGGTCCTGGTTCCTCTAGACACATTGCAGACGGCAGAGGGCCCTTCGGTGGTCTGGCTAATATTGGGATGGAAGCCGAGAGGGAAAGGGAGAGGGAAAAAGAGAGAGAGCGGGAAAGAGAGAGGGAGAGAGACAGGGAAAGGGTCGCAGTTGCATCAGGTGGTTCAGGGCCTTTGAGGGTACCTCCTCAGCTGAAGAGAGAACAGGAGCGGCCAGACAGCGCCCGCTCATTCGGCCGGGAGGGGGAGGGGGAGGTACGACACCCTCCCGTTGGTATTGCTGTAGCTGTGGCCCGACAGAGAGACAGTGGGACCACCAGTAAACAGATCAGTGGAACCTCAGACACACAGAGACCCCTGCTGCAACCAGCTATTAAAGGTAATGATCCAGTCAGTGCATCACTGTTTCTCTACTACACTTTCAAACTCCTCATCCTCATTGCTGTTGCACATTCTCCTAACCAATCTAGTTTTCTGGCGTAATAGAGGTAGTCAAACTGAGGTAATCAACTGAAGCGGAGTCATTTCTGTCATGACTATGATTACTCAGTAAATTTTACCAAGTGAGTCTTGGTACAATTCACTGAACTGATCAGACAATTTACTACACAGTATATTGTATAGTATATATAGTTTCTGGCAAGTTAAAGCTAGTTTGGTTTCTTTGAAGTGGGGTTATATGAGGCACTTTTCCATTGTCGTGTATTATCTACAGTAGGTTATGGTCAGTATGCTCCCCGTTTGAAGAAGTAGAAAGGGGGACCAATATGTAAGCTAAGCAATGAACTGCTGTGGGTGGGGTCAGCAGCAAAATGTATGTTAGTCCACGTAATAAAATCTGTATTAGTTTAAGCACACACTATGTTTAGTATGTTTTACCTTGGCGTGAGACATCTCTTTCTGACAAGGAATTACACCATCTGTATTGTTCTTCTGAAAGCCATCAGACATCATTGACAAAAACAGTAATTTTACCTCTGAGACTATGGAAGCTACTGGTCTGCTGCTGTGTAGTCTGACTCACCGAACGTGGGCTTGAGGTATAAGCCTGCTGTTTTTGCCGCACATTTCGTGTGACTTTTTCCCTCCTCTTCCCCTATCTGCATGTTATCGTTTTCAAAATCCCCTAATCTACGTAAAACAGCAGTCTCTGAGCAGTAACTTACATGTTGAAAAGGATTTGGATCGTGCAATAAGGCAGTCTTGCTAGTGTTCTTTTTCCAGTTAATTATTCAATGTAATGAAAGTGCTTGATTTTCTGCCAATGTTACACTAAAACAATTCCCTGATACTATTTTGCATTACTGTGCTGGTTGGCCTCTTCCATTTGGGGACATACCGATCATTTTCTAGTGTACGTAATGCACTGACTATTGATAAGTACCTCAAACAAAACCAGTTTAAAAAACTGAACTATCTATTCCTTTAAATCGTGTATACCTAACACATTTGAATACTTCCTGCTTCTGCTTTCAACTTCATACTGTGGCATCTGTCAGAATTGTCCGGCAGGAAAAATAGATCCCCTCAGTTACATTAACTAACTGATTCCTCATTTTGGTTCCATGAATAATGGAGAGTTAATTTCTTTCACATCATATTTCCTCTGCCCTGAGGTGTTCATGCATGTAATGTTATTTGAATGGTAAAACCAACTTTTTCCACAAATGACTAATTATGTCATATAAATATTTTGTTGAAAGGCTCCTTTTGGAGACTTTGCTTGCTCGGTGCTGCATTGCAATACCTGCCATAGTGTACACTATTCTTTTACGTCAAGGTCATTCAGTTACAGTGCTTAGGCTCTATTTCTTGGTCGCGTTCCTTGTTTCTGTTTCTTTCTCAGGTCCGTGTGTCACTGAGCTCTTTATGTCCTCTCACAGTTCAGCCTCTCTCTGTGTCTTGCTCTTTTCATTTAGTTGAATGTCTCTCTGCCTCCCCACCCTTCCCTCCTCTCTGAGAAGGGCTTTGTAGAGGCACTCCCTCCTTGTCCTACCTCAGGCCCCCTGCTCTTTCTCCACTCTTTTCTTCAGCTCCACCCCCCTCCCCACCTCCACCCTCTCTGCATTAAACATGTCATTACAGAGTGCAGCTAAAAGCTACAAACAAGCCTTGAATTACAATAAGACCATGGGTGCGTTGCTAAGCAATGGATCAGTCTTGAGAGTGACTGTGTGTGTATGTATATGAGGAATTGTGTGTATTTATGAGCTACTGTAGATGTTTGTGCGTTCGCATGTGCATGCACGTGCAACCCGGTTGGGGTGTGTTAATTCATTTCTTTGCTTGAGCAGAGTGATTCATCTAATAGCGTTAGTCCCTCACAGTAAGAGGAGCTCTAAATAAACCGCAGAAGATTTACACAAATAGATGGATGAATGAAGGGTCGATGGATGTGCAGATGGAGGGAAGCAGGAAGAAGAGGGAGAGTCTAACAATAAGAGAGAAGGACATAGATCGATAGGTTTATAGATGCGAAAAGAGAGACATATCAGGTAGTAAAGAAGTGAAAAGAGAGTGTAAGATAGAGGGAAGACTAGTGATGAGGAATGAGGAAGAGGAGGAGGAATGTAATGCTAATCGCAGGCTTTCTGATGCAGAGAGGATAGCATGTGGGACAGGCTCCTTGTAACCTTGGTAACAGTCTGGAAACCTCTCCTGCAGAGCATGTCAAGGATTGTTAAAGTCTCTTGTCCCTTTACACGCTACACACACACACACACACACACACACACACACACACACACACACACACACACACACACACTGCTAGAGCAGAACTGAAGGGTTCGGCACAGTTTTATAAAACCCTTTGCTACTCGGGGACCTTCAGTCAGCATTGATGAGATGGAGGAGGGTTAACGGGAGAGAGTACGAGGAGGAGATCCTCATGTTTATTCTGGATTGCCCGGTTGAGTGCTGCTGCCCTTCAATCTTTTTTTTCCCCTTTTTGCTCTCCATCTCTGTCTTTTGCCATCGGCCCTCATAGTATGCAGGACAAGTTTTGTAGTGTGTGTGTGTATACAGTACGGCAGTAGTGGCATGTTCACACATATCCTGTGGCACTAGACTAATAATTGATAGGGGCTGACAGTTGGAGTGAGAGCTGTCACTACATTTTTGTGTGTGTGTTTGTACTGTAGTATCTGTGCACATGATTTATGTATTGAGGCTGATGCACTAAGGGTTGGATGGATTTATAGATTTGACCTTTTCATCACATTCACTGTTATTTTCTTGTTAATGTGTGTTTTTTAAAATTCAAGAACTTCAGGATACAGGAGTTTTTATTTGTCACTCATACAGTATGTGCAGTTAAATACAAAGTGACTGTGCAATAACAATAAGACATTATAAAAAGGACAAATCTTTAAAAAACATAAACTGGAAAAAGTCACAATGTCATAAATAATGAGGTAGAGATGTGAAGTGCAGTGAATGTTTTGCAAGAACTTTTCATACTCCATACATTATCTATCACCATAATATTTTTTAGCTTATTCTCTTTTTTAGACATGTGGTGTCGTGTTATCATCATATAGCTGGTGCCACCTCGTCTTTTCCCCCTTTCTCCTCTGCTGTCACCCATTTTTCCCTTTAACTAGTGTCCACTAGAGCTTCAACAATTAATAAATTTACTGCTTTGTTGTTAACTATTAAAATGAATTGCAAACTATTTTGATAATCAGTTTGAGTATTTATTTAAGGAAAACATTCCAACTTCTTATCTTGTGCTATTATATTTTCTGGTTTATTTTCTCCTCTGACAGTGAACTGAATATCTTTGGGTTGTGGACAAAACAAGACATTTAATTTAACATTAACATTTAATTACATTTGGGATTAGGATTTAAACGCTCCAGGAGTCTCAGTGATACAGCCCTTTTACATCTTATCTAATCTATTTCCCTCTTTCCTTGAACTGTCATAGATGAGGAGCGAGGGGAGGACCGTGCTCACCACCGTGATGACAGACTGCTGGCTGGCCGGCTGGAACGCGAGCAGGAAAAAGTGCTCAGGTGAGATGTTGCTACTGGAGTAATTTTTCCCCTTGTATCAAATTATCTTTATTTACTCAAACATGAATCATAGTGTAAAAGATCTAGTGTCGGAGCTTACCAAAAGCAAAAAACATGCTAGTTACTAGGACTGGTCCCGAATATTCGAATATCTGAATATTCGGTCGTTGTAGTGGTATTTGGATGATAATTTTGATATTCGAATAGTCGTGCGTGCACCCGCCGAGCGCTGCCAAGCACCACCGAGGCTCTAGTACACCACCGAGCGCCGCCGAGGCTCTAGTATGCGGACCTACCAACTCCGATGTCACGCTCCACTTCGCCCGTGTTAGTAAACAAATAATTGTATTCTAAGTCATAAGGGGCATGGACAAGAGGACCTCTCAGGGTGTCCTATGGGGTCTGGCACCAGGACGTTGGCGGTGGATCCTTTGGGTACTCTGGGTTGTGCAGTGGGGCCTCTGTCAATCAAACTTGTTCCACTGCACAATCACAATTTCTGCTTCTAAAAATATCAAAAATGTTGTTTCCTTCCAGAGAGTCCAAGGAGCTGGCAGAGTTTACTCAGATGCACCCTGCCCCTCTGTCTAGTGGTTTGACGCCTAGTATGATGACACCCAGCCTCATGACCCCCAACCTTATGGTCACGGGAGGGGCTGCTCTGGCAGGGGCAGGGCGATGGGCTCCTGACCCCTCAACTCTGACCTCTCACCCGTGGATGCCCCGGCCTGGAGCCCCTCCAGTCTGGCTCTCCAGCTCACCATACGGTACGTGGATGTACACGTGATTGAAGAGATTTGCTAACTGTTACAAGCACGTTTGTTGGGCATCTTTGAATAATGACAGTCAGGCCTAAATTTAGTGATGTTAACAGCTAATGTCAGGAGAAAAGGAATCAGATGTGCAGCTGAAATGATGAATCCATTAGTTGAACAAGAATTAATCAGGGCTTTTCACTTGTGTGTATTGGGTTGCTTTCATTTATCTTGTATGATAGTAATCTGATACTCTTTGGGTTTTTGACTGTTTCAGAAATGGAAAATGTAATCAAAATGTAATGGGCTTTTTGTATTAATATTTTGGACTAAACCATTAATAATTTAAAGATTGTTAATGAAAATAGTCAGCAGATTAATTGATCATTTGAAAAGTGTTGCAGCGCTCATGTGTTTACTATTTGCAGTATGTCAACCCACTGTAATTGTATGCAAGACTCTCTTGCCAAAAATCCATTGCACAATAGCACACTGCCACATATGGGCCGATACAGCAGCATACCACACAAACAATTAGTAGTACAGTAGTTTCAAATTATATAGGTATCTACATCTTAAAGTCTGTTGTCAGAGTTATCCAAGCTGCTCCTAAGGGCAAAATCTAAATCAAATTAACACAAACACATGTTTGCAAAATTCTACATGCCAACACCAATTAGCCATTAATACCACTTTACCAGACACCACAGCACATCCACTTGGACACTCATGGGGATGTGTGGTTGTAGGGTGTGGCCTCTGTGGATCAGGCTTGTTCCAGTGCATCCCTCATATGCTTTATTGGATTGGGATCAGGGTAGTTTGGAGGCCAGGGCCTTGGGCTATTTTGACATGTTCCTCGAGCTGTTTCTGAACAGTTCTAGCCTTACGGGAGTGCACATTGTCCCGCTGGCTTTGGGGATTGCTGTTGCCATGGGGGGTGCACTTGGTCTGCAATAATGCGTACGTGTGTCGTACATATCAAAGTAACACCCACATGAATGCCAGGACCCAGGGATTCCTAGCAGAACATTGCATTGTAACGAGATGATCAATGTCATTCACTTCACTTATCAGCGGTTTAAGTATCGTTGCTGATACATATGGCATTTTCCGATTGGTCTGTTAGAGAAAGGACGTGCTGTCTGTCTTTTGAGAGATTCGTCCAGCAGCAGCCTCCAGAGGTCAAGTGCCACAGACATTCCTGAACATTGCAGGACATTCCAGACCTGTTTCTCCAACTCTTGCTCTCCAGAAATAACAGCACCAAGACACACACACTTGCATACTTACGCAAGATTAGACATGACATCTGAAAACACGAGCTGTAGAGACACATGCTCGCAAAGAGCTCCCTAAGGTCCATCTGTGTCTAGACACTAAGGGTAAAAAAACATGATCCTCTAAACAGCAGCTAAAATCAGTGTGTGTGCTCCCGAATGTTACTCTATTGGGATTTTAGTGTGGGTATAACATTTAGAATAATGCTGGGTAAATGTTAGATGTTGTGTAACCACAAAATGTTGTTGATTCTGTTCACTTTCTCTTTTTTCATCCACCATTTTTCATCTTCTGTCTCTATTTTCGCCCTTTTCTGACCCTCTCTTCTATTCAGGGCTGGGTCCCTCCTCACTTCATCAGACCCTCCCCCCAGGTTACCCACCCTCTCTGCCAGGTTCCATGCCCCCTCCCTACCAGTTTGCCAGGGACCCACAGTCTGGACAGCTAATAGTCATCCCTACTGAACACTTGCCTCACTACGGTATGAAAGCATGTGTGTCTGAGTGTGTGTGTGTGTGCGTCTTATTTTATGTGTCTTATTTTGATACAGATTTGTACATTAACAGGGATGTAGCACAGCATGGAAGTGAACACATTGCTCTGTTTATTTCAATGTGAAAGTTCAATAACAGCTTTGTCTCTAAAATCAGACGGTTATGATAAATAATCGTGGACTTAATAGTGATCAAAATATTGTGATTATCATTTTGGCCATAATCCTGCAGCCCTTATCACTTTTCTGGAAATATATAAGCCACTGAATGGATGATGTTGACCATAAACAGGTCCACTGTTGGTAGAGTCTTGCAATTGTTGCCACCACACAAGGCAACACGACTAATGTGCTTGATCATATTATTCGCAACTACAAAGTTCTGTATGAGAAGTGCAAAGCCAAATCTAAATGCCATCCAAAGCAAAAAATGTTAAGATGTCTTTGTCTTTGTTACACCACGTGAACAAGGTTCCAAATGGTTCACACTCAAAAGTTAAATTAGTTTTTGTATGCAGATGCTCTGCCCTACACAATCAACCTATTCATTCTAGAATAATTTATTTACATATCGAGTTATTCAAGTCATCTGGTGAAAACTCTTGTATTTAGTTTTATATTGCATTATATATATATATCCAGTCTCAGGGAGCCCTTAATTTAGAGAAAGTGGTAATGGTTTTGGCACTGTCTTATCTTTTCATATTTTACATGACAAACCCTATGCCAAGAAATGCTACATAAGTCACATCCAGTTTAAATGGATAAGTTGGAAAAGTTTTCTCTCTTTCTCCTACTCCCCTCTGCAGGAGGTGATGCACTGGAGCGTGGAGCACAGGTGTGGTCAGGTGTGTATGGTGCAGGCAGTTCTCTGCAGCATGCAGCCCAGCTGCAGCTCCTCTCTCAACAGCAAATGCTTCGGCAACAGGAGCTGCTCATGATCCAGCAGCACACTGCGCAGGTCCTGGAACTGCAACGGAATGCGCAACTAGTTGTAAGTGGACTTTGTGCTGTTAAGTACTTACCTGTCAAAAACAAACCCCATATTCAAAGACATCTAAACACATATATATCACATACATCAACCTGCATATCCACACAAGACCATAAAACATGGCTGTGTTAAATACATTAAACATAAAACACAGAGAAATGACTGTGTTAGACTTAGAACTACCTTTTCTGCTGTGTTCCAGGAGCGCTTAAAGGTCAGCGAGCACCGGCCAGAGATGGAAGACAAAGCAGACAAGCGGAACCCTGACCCAAAACCCCGACCCTCCTCAATATCTTCCCCATCTCCCTCACAGATCCTGCATTCCCGCAAACTACCCCCTCCCTCTCGATCGCCAACCCCATCTACGTCCTCCCTCACCTCACTGCCTCCACTCTCCTCTCCAGTAACCACCCTCAAGTCAGAGGAAGGTGGGCAGAGATTGATGTCTCACCTGCCGAAGCCCCTGCCTCACCCACCTACCCCCTCCTCAGCATCTCCACCCCTGTCTTCCCCACGGCGGCCGAAACAGGAGGTGGCTGAGGAAGGAGAAGTGGGACAGAGGGTGCAGAGAGACCGGCAGAAGCCAGCCTCTGCACCCTTTCAAGGCATCTACTCTGGTGAGTCTAGAAAAACCTAACAAATGAATATTCACTCTTTTGCTGTTTATCATGTCACCTGAGCCTGTAAAGTGGAGAGAAAAGTGCAAAACTTTGTTTGCTTCAGACCATCCCATTATGCAGGATTAAATGTTTGGGCTCACCTGCTGTGTGTTTAATTCTCTTTTAAGCTTATATTAACTAAGGAGGCTGGGTAGATAAGATGGTAGATCCATGGTAATATGAACATTTAACAAATGTTTTAAGCACGGATGAATCTATTACTCTAACCTTCATTATTTTTGCTTTATTCTTCTGACAGATCTGCCTTCAGGTTATCCTTACCAGTCCATCACTGCCCCATTTGGCTCATCATTCCCCTCTCATCACATCCCAACACCCACAGGGGAAAACACAGAGGCTGTCCGACCCCATCGTACCTGCTCTCCTGCCCCAATTGCCCCTTTTCCCCCAGCCCACCTTCATTCAAGGACCCTGGACACAGATGTCAAGCCACAGAAACTAGAACCTTCAAAGACAGGATCTTTTCTCAAACAGGAACCTGGTGTGGAGCATCCTCAACTTGACATGACGCCAGAACCGCTCGGGACTCTTCGGCAGAGCTGCAGCCCTGTCCGAGCCAATGAAGACAGAGAAGAAGACGGGGAAGCCCTGAAGCCCCAGCCTCAACCGCTACCTCTGCATGTCCCCAGTCCTCCACTGCAACAAGGGGAAGGATTGGAAGTCAGGGGAGAAGAAAAAGATGGAGGTCAAATCAAAATGGAAGTGTCATCTTACCCGTGTCAGGCAGCATATCCCCTGCTTCCTCCACTCGCAGAAGCTGAGCCCAAACCAGAGGTCATCAAGGATCCAGACCAGACACGATATCCATCATGCATCACTGCAGATTTAGACAGCCAGGAACTATCTCAGGTGTGTGCGTCACTAGAGGACACCACCAGCGCTGTGTGTGAATTAGAACAGCCAGACGCTCCAATCAAGTCGCATGCTCCCAGGCAGAAAGAAAGTGTCGCTGAGCCTCTTATCTATCCACCTCCTGCCCCCAACTCTCCGCTCCCACTTGTCATCGGTCCAGAGGATCCCATGGCAGGTATGCTTGCCCTGCTGACAGCCAGTGAAATTTCCCGGGCTCGCTCCAGCACCCCGCCAGCCCCAATACTTACACCACAGATAGAAAATCCTGCTGTGGGTGCACACTGCAGCAGTGCAGGGCCTTTGGAGATGGCGGCACTGGAAGGGATGGCCCTGCTCAGCCAAATGGCCCAACAAGAGATGGAGAACATTTGCCAGGATCAAGGTAAGCAGTAACTAAAACTCTAATCAATTTTGTTATTTTGCTTTTTCTATTCCTCCGTTTGAGTATTCTCTCTATTCCCATCCAGATCTGACATTAGAGGGTCTAGACTGTCTTCTTGAAGCAAGCAGACAAATTCTGTTAGAGGCCATAGAGAAGCAGTCCCACATTGATCTGCCTAGAACACTGGACCCCAACAAGAAGTACAGCTGGAGGCAGAGGAAAGAGGAGCCAGTAAGAGGAAGAAAAATGTCACCCATACATTCAAAAGTGTCTGTTTGTGAAAGGTTGTGCCAGAATTCTTACATGTTCCCTCTCTTTCTCTTGTCTCCTCTCCACAGCTCTACAGTAAAATGTCTGTGGACGTGTTGGATGCAGTAGAAGTGGGATACCGCGTTCGCCTGGCCGAGCTGCAGAAGACATATAAGGAAAAGCAGAGAGCGCTGAGCAAGCTGCAGAGACGCCGAGACAAGCGGTTAGTGTTAACGCAGCTCACACACTTCGTGTAAGAACTATGGGAAGATTAATTAATCACATAGCTACTTATGTTACACACCCACAGTTAAAAGTGCTTCCACATGATCACTCAGACAAACACACACTTATAACTTTTTTGTGCTGTGACAGTGAGCGGCAGCAGCAGGAAGATGAGAGGCGGAGTCTGACCAGACGGGGCCGAGGACGACCCAGGAAGAGGAAACTCTTGGCCACTCCTCCCAAACTAGACAGCAGGCCTGGAAAGTGAGTGAGCCCCTGAATGTTGTTTATAGTTCAGTTTTGACAGTTTTTCCCCTGTGTGTGTTTTTTTTCTGAATTCTTGTTGAACCAGTGTAATTACTTACATCCCTCAGAGTGGGTAGGACAGTGCAATACTCTGAGGACTCTGAAACTGGGGAGGGACAGAAGAAGAGGTTCCGGGTATCCAGAGAAGAGGAGGAGACGGAGGCAGGGAGTGGAGGAGTAAAAGTGAAGAAAAAGAAAAAGAAGAAGAAGAGCTGGAATGACCAGGAGCCATCCACCAGTCATGCTCTGGAGGTAGGCCACTTGGAAGTGTGAGTATGGATTTTGGCAGCAGCGTAATGGGATTGTTCTGATTAGTTAATGACGTCTTTTTTGGTGGTGGTCTCAGGTGCTGAAGGCGAAACGTGGCCATATGTGTGAGCAGGAGCAGCTGGCGTCAGACCTCGACAGAGCGCTTTCGCTCTCTCAGCTTGGCTCTCTCTGCGTATCTCGCAAACTTACTTCCAACACAAAATTAGAGAAGTTGAAGGGAAAGTCTTCTGAAAATCAAATGAAGGAGCGAGGCATCCACTCCTCAGGCAAAGGAGGGAAACACAAGGTGGCTGTCAAGGCTTCTGCATCAGAGACAGTCCGGAAGGTGAAAGGTCAGAAGAAGACTGCCTTGTTCTCTCCAATGAGATCAGAGCTCAGCAGCTGTTCCAACAGTAAGTACTTGACACTAAAGGGTTTATATGTCTGATGTGTAGGGATAAATTCCTCTACAACCAACACAGCCTGAGATATGTCATTTTACTTGCCTTAACTGATGCCTTTAGCACACGGAAAATTGTCATGCAGACAGAAGTAAGGCTGCTTTTTGCTGCAGGAACCTGTGGGATGTATAGGGCATCCTAAACCTTTGTGTTTTGACCAAAAGATCGCCCCTATAGGACCTCTTTTAGGGCACTTTTAAGGGGAGAAAAATGTACCAACTCCAGAGGAACAGAAAGATTATAAAGGCAGATTACAGGGCAGTTTCTGTAAACGTTTGCAAGGTGATGTGTTCTGACACACTAAAGCACATAAAGTCACAACAATGTGCATCAGGACATAGCTGGTGTGCAGGCCTACAATGCATTGGAGACAATGAATGCTTGTGTTGAGGCTCATGTTATTTACTGCCCTTAACGCAGATGATCCTATAACTGCTAATGAAGATCATGAGAATAGACTGAATGGCCATTGTTTATTTTAACTTGGGCCCACATATACAGTCCTCCAGCTACAAGAACAAATGGTAGTAGTTGAGTAGAGTAGTTGTAGATTAAGACATTTCCTATTCTCTGCTTGTCTGCTGGGTTGAGTCAAACTGGTCCTCTAGTTAGAGTAAACAACAGGAGTACAATATCGCATATATTTCAAATGATTCTAAATTGAGTCACCTTACAGTAATTGCATTACTTCTAAGTTGAACAGCAGGGTACATGCTTTCATGTTCTTCAGAGAATCTTTTTTTTCAGCTGCTCTTTGCTGGAGAGGTTATGTTGCTTAACCTTTCTTTTTAAGATATCCCCATGGTGTTCTTTTGCATTTGAGTCAGGCGACATACTTGGCCAGGTCATAATTTTCACTTTGTAAGTTTTTGGCAATGTGCCTTGATTTATTTTTTTTAATCATGCTGAAATGTTGAAATTTCTGTAGACTGAGAATCATCTTGGTCGCCAATATTTGCCATATCCACGACGTTCATGGTGGCATCTATACATGTCATCTCCCAACACCTTTTGCACATATGCAGCTCCATATCATCACTCTCCCACCTCCATTCTACACTGTCAGGACTATGTATTTACTGTGGCAGTCCTGACTATGGTAATGCCAAACATGCTGGACCACAAGTGGGCTGAACCCATGTGTCTTGGTCTCATCTGACTAAAGTATTCATTAGCCATCTTTTCATGTTGTTTAGAAAGTGTATTATTACCTCCGCCAAGGAAGTTATGTATTTGCCCGCGTTCATCTGTTTGTTTGTTTGTCTGTTACAAAGATAACTTGAAAAGTTATAAACAGATTTTAATGAAATTTTCAGGAAATGTTGATAATGGGACAAGGAACAGGTGATTTCATTTTGGTGATTTATCATCTGGATCCAGGAATTAGTGTATATAAAATGAATGTAGGACTATAACATAGGGTGAAAATGAGCTGCTTGGTGGAGGTCTGCGCTCTCCGAGTGCTTTTCTAGTTCTTGCAGCTTTGTGCCAAATAGCAAGCAAGGGTTTTTTCTTGGCCATCGTCCTAGTGGTAGGTCGGCTCATTCTTTACCTCCTGATTACTGCTGTAGATGTGTTTTGACTAAGCTTTAGTTGGTCACTGATCTTCCTGTATCCTTTTCCATATTGGTGAAGTCTCATAATCAAAATCCTGTGGCAATTATTTCCATGTGGAGCCATGATGCAGACATACAGACACATCCCATAGGTCCAAAACTGAGAAAGTTCTGGTGTTCACAAAACATTTTGTAACCTGCAACTAGGCTTATTGGAAATCACAGATGTACTTTTTTTTCCCCAACGATCAGAGGTTTTGTAAATTTTGTAGCCGTGATCACAGGTGTATTTACTTTTATTGCCTTGAGTTTGTATTTGGGGCCTGAATTGTCAATATAGTTTTGCTAAAGAATCTGTTTTTGATTGTTCATTAGAGGAAATACAATGTAGAAATCATGCAATTATTGAGAGGTGATGCAATTTTGAGTCATTTGTCATTTAAGTAATATTACACAGCGGTGTACTCACTTCTTATGTTAAACTTTTCTTAGCCAATAGTTTTAAAAACAACAATAACTGAGGTTTAGATAGAATTTTAGCAGATATCTGCGAGGCTGTGATGTTGAGGTTAAGCAGAAATCTTCTGTGTGTGTGACTCTTTGCTTTCATCCTTGTGACCTCATGAATCATTAACCGCACTTTCTCCATACCAGACTCAGATTCAGAGGAGCACAATTCTGCTCAAGGGGGCTGGCCCCCTCTCTCAGGGATGCGTTCCCACGGCAACGTGACCAGGAAGAGGCGCTCTGCGTCATCGCCGACCTCCCTGCTGTCCACTCAGAAGTCTCAAAAGAAGAAACACAAGCACTTATCCCTGCTGCTAGAGGAAGCGGGCCTCAGTTCCTCTGACGACTCCTTCGACCAAGGTTACTGAACAAATCTTACAGCACCTAGCCGCTTGCTGTTAAGTCAGACAACACTGAGTCTCAAGCCTCCTCACACATTGTCTTTGTTTGTTTTTCGCTAAGGCAGCTGTTTTCAGACTTTGCATTAGCTTGACGATCCCTACCTCTCATGCTGCTGATTTCTCTGCAAAGTTGCTGTTGTTTTTTTAAACAGAGTTTTCTATGGTGGTTTTATTGCCTGCATTGCAAAATGTTTTTGTAGTATTTGTACACTGAAAATTGTGTGAATTGTGAGATTTTTTCCATAAAGTTGTATTGCAGTTTGGTACCTATAAGCTTTATTAAAGGTGTTGATTTGATTGGTACAGAATGCAAAGCACTGTGGTCCTTGTGTCTGCTTCATCTGTCTGTCTGTCTCCGTCAGTCTGTCCAGCTGCCACTGCACCTCACACATCCTTTAAAGTGCTCTGTTTCTCAAATATCCCTTAAGTTCTCCTGGCAAAGGTTGTAAAACACTGTTAAACTTAAAGATTCACATTAGTAGAACTAGCAGAGGATTTGTTCAGAGCACAGAGAACTGAATCTGACTGGACAGATAGGGCTTTGTCTTTGCAGTACAAGTGATCATAGATTGATATGCGATGCTAGTTGGCTCTTGCTAGTTTTTAGGAAGGGTTAGCTTAATTTCTCTCAGATTATGTGTTTATTGATTGTGTGGCTTGGTGTTTGATGTTGTGGGGGAAGTAAATGTACCCAGAGTGATGAGATGTTGGGGATATTTGGACAATAGAGCTCCTCCTGTGTGTCTACTAAACCTTCAAATAACCCTTTTCCCTTTACGTTGCTCTCTCAGACACCTTGCTCTGTCCTCACCCCCCTCCCCTACCTCCCCCCTCCTGTCCTATCCATGATGCTATGTGTGTCTCTCAGCCTGTTCCATGTGCTTATGCTGCTGCTACTGCGACATTACAGAAGCTTGGCAAGGACTAGCGCAGCCTTGAGCCTACACTACCTCGCTATGGCTATTCTACGCTGTGGCTAAAGCTTTGCTTAAGCTAGACTGTGCTAAGGCCAGGCTACGCTATGGCTAAGCCGCCGCGCTGCCCCACCCTGCCTGAGGCCACACCCCTGTCACCTGCTCTGTAAGTAGGAAGTGCCCCTCCCTCTATTCTTTATTGACAACTAACATGGACTATGCAGAAATTCTATATTCAACTATATACACAAAACATTAACTTTTTTCTTGATTGTTTTTCTTTGTTTTGTTTTTTTATTCTCACAAATTGAAGATTTTTATTGATGGATTTAGTAATATACCCATGGTTACACCCACTTACCCACCTTCATGTCTCCTGATGGCTTGTAAAAGTTTAAAGAAAGATGTTTGGTGCTTGGCGGGAACAGAGCATGTAACCATGGTCATTCAAACCACATATGAGTATTATACCAAGGGGCCTCACAGGGCTGTCCTCTCAGTGCCTGCTTGTTGTAATGTCTGTCTGCTATTGTTAACACACAGTGGATTCACAGTACACCATGTGCACCAGATTTGCGTCCTAATATTTGTTTAAATAAGCATCATAAATCAAACCAAGCATCGCTATTCTGGTTAAAGAGGTACTTGGCACCCTCTAAATGTCTGATTGTCAGCGGGTAATCTTCTCATCTTGCTGCAGTGACCCACGGGTCGACTCCAGTACAACATTGGCTTCATCACTGGTTCTGGTCAAAATAAGCTTGAAACTTTCAACCAGAGAAGCCAGTGAGACATTTATATTTTTAGCCTAGTGTTGAGTTTCTCTCGACTAAAAACCTTGTTTATTCATTTTACGTTTGAAAGTACAAAACAGTGAAATTATGTTGTAGTTGAAGAGATCTTGTACTGTGTATCCACCCTCAATGTTAACACTCTAACCCCTGAGGAGGCACTCCTCCTGTTCATCTGCTGCCAAGGACCTGTCTACTAACTGCTAGCAACACACAGCTAACCAGCAGTATGCTGCAGTGTATATGTGAGTGTGTGTGTATACGCCTCGGCCTTTTTGGGTGCTCTGCTGGCTTTTTAGAGGAAGAACAGCAGTTTTTTACTTCTGTCACAGTCTCTTAAGGTTTTTTTGTCAATAATGAATGGTATCTGAGTCAGAGTTTCAGCTCTCTGTCACAGCAGATTGCGTGTACGTGCGTGTGTGTGTGTGTGTGTGTGCGTGTGTGCGTGTGTGCGTGTGTGTGTGTGTGTGTGTGTGTGATCAGTGGGGCTCGCTGGCATGCATGTATATGGTAGAGCTTCCCTGCTCCATTTTGCTAATACAGCTTTAGAGTATGAAAGGAGGCTACAGCGTTTTGGACAGTGTATCCCTGCTCGTTCCACTGTTGTTTCCGACCAGACTACATGTTAAGAAGTGTGAATGTGTGTGCTTGTGTAGACACATGGTTACTCTAAAATCCAAGTTGCTCTAAGAGTAGTATAATTTCTTTGGTTAATTCATCTTCTCTAAGGTGCACTCTGTCTACAGTTGGTAGAGACAATAGGAAGTGATTTGACCTTTGGCCCAGACCCATTCTGTAACAACATGTGTCTCTGAGCTGAAAATCTTTTCTCTGCTGCAGAAACCTCTGAGGATGAGGAGGAGGAAGAGGAGGAGTCGGATTCGGATGATGTTGGCTGTGAGGAGAGCGGACTAGGTCTGCTGGCCCGGTTTGCGGCGAGTGCGATCCCCGTTAGCTCCGCCCCTTTGAACCTCCATGATGGCAAACACTGCAGCAGGCAAAGCACTCTGGGTAAAACATAACAGACACAAATAAATGGTGTGTGACTGAGTGTGATGTTTCTGAAAAAAATGGGGGATATGGATTACATTTTGGGATAAGTAGCAACAAAAAAAAGAAGCAAAAGACTGTGATATGCTTTCTGATATCGTTATAAGCTGACAGAAGATGCAGACAGCCGAACAGGCACAAACTCTGTTTTTGCAATTTCACAGGCTCCCTTGAATGTATTCCACACTATAATTGTATTCTTTGTGGTTAAATAGGTTCACTACCAGAGTATTTGTTCAGCATTTCTTATCGATTCATGGTTAAATTTTAATTCATTTCTAATTGTCACATTAGGGTGCACGTAATGATTCTGTCTTGAATTATGTATTAGTTTCAGATCGATCAATAGTCCTATTCACTGAAATATTGATTTCAGAGAATCTAACACCTTAGTTTATTACTCGCTTGGTGTTTATGGGAGGAGCCCAGTTGTGTGTGTGCAAGAAACATGACCCTTTTCTCTCCTTTGTCAGGTTCGTCTGAGTGTGAGTGGTCAGACTCTGGCTCAGACTTGAGGCTGAGGAAGTTCCCTTCTCTGCTCCATGGAAAACGCTCCATCCCAGAGCTCCCCCTTCTGCCCCCGGCAACCCGCCGCATCGACCAGAGTAGCCCCACCAAGCGAGATGAAGTGCTGCAGGTCAAACGGAAGCCTCTGCCTAAACCGCGCCCCTCGCCTCGGTCACCACGGAGATTTAGCTACGACCTCAGTGCCAGCTCCAGCTTCGGAGGTTTCAGCGAGGATGAGGGTTGGAACCGCCGACGCAGCGAGAGGATTTTCCTCCACGATGCCACCACTTCAGCCAATCAGATGCCGGTGCCAGCCTCTGCCTCCACCAGTCAGAGCTCATCCACTGGCTCAGCCCCCCCTCTCACCCCGAAGCCCGCTTCTAGACCCAAACCCGCTCCACCCAACAGAGAAGGGAAAGATGTGGTGAAAGTATGTCAATTATTCATTGGTTGGTTATTCCCTTGGATAACAAAACAAAGGCACTTAGGTCTTTCCCCTCTTCTCTTTCCTAATGTTCCCTTTTCTGTTAGCGTTCTACTTTTCTCTTTCTCCTTCAGACTCTGGTTAATTCGCATCCTTTTTTCTCTGTTGACCTGTTTGCAAATGTGTGTTAAAGTGTGTGTTAGAGTGGCAGCAGGGTTTTCCAGTACTTCAGTCACTGCAGCACTCCCCTGCTGTCTGTGCCGTGTTGCTGACAAGAAAGGACAACTGCAGGCAGCCTGGCAGCATCCCACCCTTAGTCTGTGTGTGTGTGTGTGTGCGCATGAAGATGCAAATCTGTCCAGCAGTGCCTTAGTGCTGTCATTCATTCATATGCATGTTCTAACTCTGTGTCTTGTGACTTTTGAAAAACAGAAAAAGAAGCTGAAAGACTCTCCTCTGCCTGTGAGCCCGTCCCCTCTATGCAGTCCAATCACAGACAGCCCTGCAGCTCTGAGCCTCAGCCCAGCACGCAAGAGCCAACCAAAAGCCAAGCCTAAAGCCAGAGAGGTCAGTTGCAGGATGAATCAGCTGCAAAGTCATTGTGGATGTGAACTTTATTATCCTGACATGGACAAAACCAGAACTATTAGTTATTAGACCTAAATGTGCACACGCTTTGCTTTCTAGCTTGCTGTGCTGCACAAACACATGTACACAAATTAACAATAAGTCTCAAGAAATGAACTGTTAGCTTGTGTTGTATTTAACACAGTGTTGTTTTGTTACTGAGAAAAAAAAAAGTAAACCTCTTGCATTGTGTGATTTCTGCCAAAGTGTTGTATTCCTCACCATCTGCCACCAGCCAAAACTCGTGCTTGTTTTGGAAACACTAAATGCAGTTGAAGTGTGTGCAGGGCTCTTTGTGGTGGTGAAACAGCAGAGAAGATGGTGTATTCAACAGCATAAGTGTTGTAATATGTTACTGTTTGACTTTGAAAAGCTCATTTGTGGTGTGTCAACCTGGTAGTTTGGTGGGCTGCCACAAATAAACCTTAATCAGAATCGGAATCAGTGGCATGTTCACCTTTTGAAAAAGTCAACTTCATTCCACAGTCAGATGCTTGTAAGAAATATTTCATTTACTGAACATTTTACAAAATATCATTTTGGTTTGCAGAATGTAAACAAATACGTTTGTGTTTTTGCAGCCTTCCAGGGGCGCGGTGAGCCGGCTGATGGAGAGCATGGCGGCAGATGAAGACTTTGAGCCCAACCAAGACAGCAGCTTCAGCGAAGACGAACTTCTCCCACCACGAAGCAACAGCGTATCAGAGAGGTCTTCCACACCTGGTCAGTACATTCAGACCGCCACCTTTCACACACACTAAATAACGACATATATAATTATTGAAGGCTTGTGTTTTTGTCTTCAGCTCCAGTGCAGTGTGTGTTGGATAAGGATTCTCTGGTGGATGGACTCAGAGTTTTGATCCCAATGGACGACCAACTACTGTACGCAGGACATGTGAACACTGTACACTCCCCTGACATGTGAGTCCACACAAAAAAAACACCAGACCACACTGACTGATCTGGAGCCTTTAACCCTTTGAACCCTGTGCAGTTTCTGGTTGTTTTTGCTCCTGTCCCCTTTTTTTTTCACTGTAAGCTCATTTTTAATAGTAATAAGTTTATTTGAGAACAGGGACAGTGCACATTAATAACATTGCTGTAAATGCGCCAAAATTAGCCAAAAGGCTATTTTTCATCTGTAGTCCCCAGACAGATGTTAAAGTCACC
>OMNN01083004.1:0-56178 GCA_900302755.1 Chromis chromis | reverse complement strand
CATTGTATGGACTTTGCTGCATGCTCTTTCCCAATCCTGTTCACTGATATTGGCAGATAGATCTTCGTTCCAAGAAATTAGTTTCTTTGTTGAATTTTCTGATGTATTACACTGCAACAAATTGTAAAAGTCTGAAATAACACCCTTCCTCAAAGCATTCTTTACAAACAGTTTTTCCAGTTGTGTATGAGGAACCTTGTTAAGACCACCTTGATTGGTATTGACAAAGCTTCTTAACTGTAAATATTCTTAGACTACTTTTGATTGAAACTAACCACTGCATCCCAAAAAAGAAGGGATGTTCACCAAGATTTCATTTTAGTCCAACCTAACATGAGAACATTTACGATTCTCTTTGGCGTAATTAACTGTTCTTGAATGTACATTTTATCAAAGCTGCATCCAATGAAAATTTTCATTATAGATTTTAGATCAATTGATAACTGCTGGTATAGAAAAGCCCCAAAATAGTAAAAAAAAAAAAAAATACGAATCAGAATTTCCTAAAGCCCAAGGTGATTTAATCAAATTCTTTCTTTTGTCCAAAGAGCAGACCAAATCACACATAATAAACAAATGCAGACAATTAGGCTCAGTATTTCTGCTTGAAAATGTATTCACAATGTCATTTGTCAATAAATTGATAATTTAAATGATTTTTTTAATAGTGTGTGTAGTTCAGATTGATAATTGTGTTTACACAGCCCCTAAATTGATACCCAACTGGTCTCTAAGACCAACACTGGAGCTCCACTGGGGAGGAATTGCATCCTCGTCTAGTCTACCTATCATTATATTGCAGTTAATGGGCAAAACAGCAGCAGTTAGTCTGGCATCAGCCTATTGTGTAAACTGTTTGGTCATTATATTTGTGCATTTGACCTCTGAATGATTACTTTATTGTTGTTACTTGCCAGTCTGTTTTGTAGATAGCTTACAATCAAGGGACCAGTTCAATAAAGAATGCTGTGTCTTTTAAAATTGTTAATTCAGTCAGCAGCATGTGGTGCAGTTTTTTCTTTATCTTGATGGTAAAGGTTTCTAAAATAGCTCTCTGTGGTTTTAAACATCCACATTTTCAAGCAAATGTGTGTACTGTGTATTACTTACAAATGATATGACAAAGAAGTTAGTCGAAATCCAACCTAGAATCAAGACACAGACACAGCAGGAGGAGAGCAGATGTGTACAGTCTGATTTCCTTCCCCTAACTGCTGTCATAAGACATTGTCTGTCTGCTCATGTGCGTAGGTTTGTGTGTTTATGAGTGTGTAATGGTTCAGCTCTACAATCAGACCCATCACAAGATGAGCAGCAAGCCTCAAGCACTGTGCCGACACAGACGTACCGTATTATCCATACAATACTATCCACACCAAACAACACTCGCGCAAATTTCAACTGCAGCATGAAGTCTGAAAGGTGCTGGAGAAACTTAAATAGCACAGCTAACAAGATGACTAAGAGCTGTGTGTATGTACGTGTGTGTTTCTGTGCAATTACAGTGTGCATCAATGTGATTGCGGCTTAGAGTTGCAATTTGTGAATGTGTATGCATGGCTCTTCATGCATGTGTGCATGCGTGTATCTGTACTGTGTGTGTGTGTGTGTGTGTGTGTGTGTGTGTGTCTATATACTGTATGTGCTTTTGTGTTGAGGCCTCACTAACGAGGTGAATGTCAGTTTGTTGCTCATCAGAGCTCATTAGAAGTGCAGGCTAACACTTAGAACCCCATTACCCCCTACCACCATCACCACACTCACACACACACTCAATCTCTCTCTCCTTCCCCCTCTCACAAAACAAAGCCCTCTCTGTTTGTGGACATTACTGCATGTGCAGCAAGAGAAAAAGGCCTAACGACCGGAAGAAAAAGGTAGAATAGAGGCGGTGGGGAGGCGGAGGGGTGAAGAGAAGAGAAACCCTGCCATGGGATGCTCTGGCAATGGGGCATCTACCCCCGTGAAACTCATACAACAGTGGGCAATTCAAGTGTGCACAAATTCAGTGGTGCCCACAACCTGATTATGAATCGTTTATGAAAATATCTGCGTCATGATTACAAGAAAACTGTAAGAAATATGCCTTGTGTCATGTGTTCCCTTATGCACCATCAACCTAACATTTAAGCCAACATGTACATTAGCACAGCAAAGTGCAAAGTGAAAATGTACCCTTTCCAATAACAGTATGATTACAAAATAATTACAGTTTGAATTGAAGCCAATTAACTATGAGGCACCAAGTGATCTAGAAATTAATTTTCCCCTTGAGCAACATGATTCATACACATGATTTTTCTCATTAGAACTCCGCACAGCATCTTTATTTTACTTTAAGATGCAGCTCCTCAAGTTTAAATCTAGCCTGGTACCTCAGTGCCATGTAACTCCCCATGTTTCCTGTTGCGCTTTTCTGTGCTGCCCAACAAAGGAAAAATGCCAAAAATGTATGTAAAAAACTATCACTACTGAAGCAACAGTGTGGGATCTGCTTATCTGCTCCCAGGGTGCCCCAGTCACCACTAAACGGCGGAAACATTTAGCTTTCCTCTGATCTTTATCTAGGAACCAAAGCTACTGTTATGAATTGTGATCGAGACAGCAGGACTCTCGTTTAGTCTTGCCAGCCATCAAGACTAAACGATACACAGGACACACAGAGAAGCCATGATGACAAAAACACTCAACATTTTCTTGTTTCACTAGTTAGGTAACCTTTTTATCACTCCCTTTAGGATTAAAAACAGCAAAATTTAAAAAAAAAACCATGATGCTAGAAATTGAATTTTTCATAATGAAATCTCACCATAATTAAGATGAAGCTACGTTTTACAAATAATATTAGTCTGCTGTTCCAGCTTGAGTACTACAGTAGAATAATGACTGCCGACATTCTCGTCATAAAATGCAGTTAAATAGAACTAAATAGGCATATTGTTAGACCAAACTCATGGCTCTCAAATGACTGGATATCAGGCCATTTCCTGCAGCTATAATGAGAGCAAAAGGATAATTCCTGCAATAGTGTAATCATACTGTACGCAGTCAGCAGAAAATGCATACTTCTACACATGGGCTGCATGTAATTGCTTTCAAGTAATTTCCTACTTTCAAAGAGTAATCTTTATACAAATCCTATAACCTTAAAATACAAGCCTCAAAGTGTGTTTTAGCTCTGCTATAAGATGGCTCAATACATTACTGCGTGTATGTTGCCATGGTGATGTAAGAAAAGGGCTTGACGTGTCTTGTGAGGATGTATGGTGTGCATGAGCTGCTATTATTAGAGATGGATGCTGCACGTGTAGATCCAATGTGACCATAGCACAGTGGTCAGGCCAGACTTGAACACTTGCTGGTACACCTGTGTTAGTGTGATTGTGTGCATATGCTCCTACCTCCAGGTCGTCCAGTGAGCGGGCCAGACTGAGACGTTTGGAGCGTCCAAAGGAGCGCCTGGCTGAGGAGCGCTGGGGGAGAGGAGGGAATCCCATGGTCAGACCACGGAACCGACCACCCTGAAGCAAGAACAGATGCAATTCAATTAAATTTTATTTATATAGCGCATATTTACAACAAGGGTCTGCATGGTGGCTCGATTGTTAGCACCGTCGCCTCACAGCTAGAAGATCCCCGGATCGCGTCCCGGTTAGGACGCTGGGATCTTTCTGTGCGGAGTTTGCATGTTCTCCCTGTGCAGCGTGGGTTTTCACCGGGTACTCCGGCTTCCTCCCACAGTCTAAAAACATGCTGAGGTTAATTGATTATTCTAGATCAGGGATGGGCAACTCCAGTCCTCGAGGGCCACTATCCTGCATGTTTTAAATGCTTCCCTCTTCCAACGCACCTGATTCAAATGATCAGGATCGTTATCAGGCTTCTGCAGAGCTTGATGATGAGCTAATCATTTGAATCAGGTGTGTTGGAAGAGGGAAGCATTTAAAACATGCAGGATAGTGGCCCTCGAGGACCGGAGTTGCCCATCCCTGTTCTAGATTGTCCGTAAGTGTGAATGTGCTTGGTTATCTGTCTCTATGTGTAGCCCTGTGATAGACTGCCGACCTGTCCAGGGTGTCCCCTGCCTTCGCCTAAGTCGGCTGGGATAGGCTCCAGCCCCCCCGCAACCCTACAGAGGATTAAGCGGTGTATAGATAATGGATGGATATTTACAACATATGTCATCACATAGCGCTTATCATCGTAAGGAAGAACAGAGAACAGAAAACAGAAAACCCAACAATCCAGAAATTGCTTTTGGATTCCCTATGAGCAGCAGTCCGCGACGGTGGGAAGGAACCAAAAACCCCCTAGGATAGGAAGGGGGAAAAAAAAACTCAGACAGAACCAGGCTCAGGGAGGGTGGCCATCTGCCTTGACCGGTTGGGCTGGGAATGGGGATGAGGGGGGAGGGGATAGCAGGAGAGGTTGGGGTGGGGATGGCAGGACAGCAGGTGGTAAGGCCAGCGGCTGCAGATCAGGGATGTGGAGCTCCAGATCCAGGGGCATCCACGAAGAGAACAAGCAGGCCACAGTACAGCACATGCTTAGTTCACATGGTGTACATTATACAGTAATTATGAAAAACTGCAAATAAAGCGGCTGATTCAACTGATGAAACAAAGGGTAGTCCAACATGGATGTACAATTTCCTGGGTCTTGGTGTGGCTAAACACTTATTTGCATGTTCACCCTCTCTACCCCCATACTTTTGACTTCTGACTCTTCTCCTTTCTTTAACTCCCCACACATTTAAATGTCAGCATTGCATGTCATTAACTTTATGTCTTCTCGCCCCTGTAGTTTGTGTTTTGTCGTCTGCAGGTATCTGTCTCCGGAGCTGCACATTTCTGATATGCAGTTATTGACTCCCCTAACCTGCCCAGTGTTTATTGTTCTCTAATTTGTTGTCAGATTCTCACTGCTATCCTCTTCTCTCTCTGCTCTTCCTTCACTCTAACCGGTCGAAGCAGATGACTACCCTCTCTGAGCCTGGTCACACCAGATGTTTCTGCCTGTTCGAAAGGAATTCTATTCTTCCCACTGTTGCAAAGTGCTTACTCAAAGGGAATCATTGTATTTATTGGGTTTATGTCTATAATATAATACCGTTATGTCTTGACCATACTATGGGAAGTGCCTTGGGATAGCTTACATTGTGAATTGGCGAATTGGTGATTTAAACTGAACTGAAAATGAATTCACTTCTGTACAGTGGAAATAGATACCATACAATAAACAAAAGCATATATTAATCAGATAAATAATTAAATTATATATCAGATAATATTAGTTTCAGATAAATGTGTACTGCTGTAAATATAAGATATGTTGTAGGTCACTGAAGGTATGACATATTTTACCTACAAAACTGCCCTGATAAGTTAACTATGAAATCTCTTCTGTCGTACTTCTTCCAAAGTATAATTTTGGAGGATGTTTGTCCACCTTATATATTTCTGTTAAAAAAAAACCTCTGGTAAAAATCATGTTTTTACATTGTTACAATGTCCATATTGGGTTTTTAATATCCTGAAAGACATTAGTGAAATAAGCCGTCAAGCCGTCGAGCTTAGCAATGACAGTCTCAAAAACACAGATTCAGACTTCTGGCATTTCATATAGAACAAATCTAAGGAACCAATTCTGTGAACTTGCAGGGTGGGTTTTTCTGTATTAGTATTATTTTTCAGAATCAGTTTCCAGTTCGAACATGTATGGCAAAATTACTCCAATACTACAACTTGCCAAATAGAGTAGAGGAGTTTTAAAGACACATAGGTGAGCTGGTGTGCTAGAGCTGCATCAAGGAAGAGCTTGACAAAGAGAGAGGCAGGAACTTCATAGATCTGCACATTCTAAAGGAAGCAGCAGTGTAGAGTTTCATTTAAGGGGAAAGGGATTGTTTTCCTGGAAAGAAGCTTCTGAATATCTAACTTTGATACACAGAAATAACTTTTAGGGGTTAAATCAACAACCCGAGAGGGACTTCAAAAAAATTAATGTGGGGAAATGTGGGGTCAAATATTAAACATGTTATTGTAGGATGACAAATGACTGAGGGACCCACATAGGCGCAAATGCCTTCTAGCAGTGAGTCCCCAGTTCGGTTCCTTGCTGGCCCAGACCTTTGCTGCATGTCATTCCCTTGTTCTCTTTCCCACATTTCCTGTCTCTTGTGACTGTTTCTATCAAATAAAGGCGAAAATGCCTAAATAAAAAAATATTTGTCAATGTGGTCAATCTCAAAATTGCAGGCTGGTTTTAATACGAAAGCCTAAAAAACATAACACAGTAAAGATGCAAACAGCACCACTCATCTTATCTAACATACCAGTATTGAGTGTAATATTTTATTGCTAGTGTATGGAAACTTTACAGCGTTTACACAGCTGTTAGTTAAACAACTATGACAGCCGGTTGCCAAGGTCTTGAGTTCACCTGTTAATAATGCTGTCATGCATTAATTTGACGCAATGCTTATTAGCCATACCATACAGATTATACATTAAACCTCCTTTGGCACTATCCAAACCTGACTTATCTAAACCAAACTGATTTGTAGTAAGTGCATGCACATAAACAGCATGCCACTATTCCTTACAGCCTAAGGTGGCTAGGTGTGTATGTTTTGGTGGAACAGATGTTACAGAAAATTAAAAGTGCCTATTAAGAAAAGACACTACATAACCTGTAGACAGTTCAACATGAAAGCTTTGTGTGTGGAGATTTTCTCTGTTACACATGCATGTCTTGAAGACGGGGTTCTTTTTTTTTTCACCTGAATGTTAAATTCCACATGTTAGACGCAGGCATGTACAGTCCTGCGATTTTGCCTGCAGTGCCAGATAGTACTTTAGTCAACCCCACAAGAGCATACAGAGACACACATTGACACACAAACAGGGGATTTTAACAGAACACTTGTAGAGCCTCTCTGTGCTATAAAAAGTAGTATGATGTGTTTTTGCAGTGGATTGTATTACATTGTTACAGGGAATGTCACTACTGTGTCATCTAATGCTAATCATATATGGTAACTGGTCCTTTCCTTTTTAGAGAACAACTGAATTACAAATGGCATCTGGCTAATCTCCTTCTACTGTAGGAGAAAGCATCTATCAATGGTACCCAGTTGTCTAATGAGTAATTAATCGATGCTGACAGGTTCAGAGGCCAAACAGGAGTTGAATGTAACCGGCTGGTGAGGAGTAGGTCTCCTCTGCATTTCATCTGGCAATGACCAGTGGTGTTGCCTGGAAACTAACTCAACCCCGCATCCGTGTGAATGTGTGTGTGTGTGTGTGTGTGTGTGTGTGTGTGTTGTGTGTCGGATAACACAGATTTGAACACTTGATTACATATGTGGTCACAAACATTCTCACATGATCTCTGCTTAACCCAGTCAGTTCACAACTATTGATATTTGTAATGACAGGGAAGCTTGAAAAACAAAGGGGTTTTTAAGAGAAGCTGAGATTTGAGAGTGTTGCTCCGACTCACTGGTGTTGGGGTTGTTTTGGGTGTGGCTGCTTTATCAAATCCGAAAGACTAAATTCTAGTGGAAAACTCACAGCCAAATATCTGTGCAGCTGATCTTGTCCTCTTCCTCCTTCTTACACACATACACTATCAATGTCACAGAAAAAAAGCATTCTTCCTGTTTACGACAATACAGCTGTCATCATAAATACCAAGCACAATTACACAAAACATTTATTTCTTGTAATAACAATAATAGTTTAAACCAGTGTAATGGGCTCTGAATGACTACCTAAAGCATGCCAAAATACAGGCAAAGACAATACATCAGTATTACATTTCCTTTAGATAAATAATTACTGTAAATGGCAAATTGACTGCTTTTACATAGCCCTTCATTCATCCATTCACATACACACTTGCATACTGATGGCGGCGAAGCTGACAATGCTTTGCCCACTGACACCTCAACATGTGACCAGGAGAAGTCACGGATCAAACAGTGGGCAATCACTGTTTCACATTTGTCAAGATTCAACTGCTTGTTTGTATTTAGCATATTTAACACAAACTGAGGTCTACATTCTTACAATTTCACAAATCATAGATGAACTTCAGGTACCGAACATTATTCAAAACTGATGAATTATTTTTTCTAAATGATAATCTGAAATTGTTTGCCATGGACAGTCAAGAGAGTGAGGGAGGTTTACAGAGGTTTAGGTAGTGAAACAGTGCCACCATGTGTCGAACATTAACACTCAATTGAGGATAATGCCCCCATATGCTGCATAATATAACAACTCAGCAATGATGTCTTTATAATTCTTACACAGCACACAGAGGAAAAAAACAGAGCATGAAAGTAGCAATATCTGGATTTTATCTTGACAACAAGTAATCATGGCTTACCATGATAGTCACAGCCTCCACAGCTCGGTGTCTCCAGACCGCAGACATGGTTCAGAGAGGTTAACATCCACCTTTCTGTCACTGTCAGTCTCTGCCCTGCCCCTGACCTTGTAAACACTTCCTCTGATTGTCCCCTAGTGTCCCTGGGACACTGTCCACCAAGAGCCTTTACTGGGAGAAGCACTAACCTACTTAAGTATCAAGGAAACAATCCTCTGTCGCTTGCTAGTATGTAAATATAGACAGAGCCAATGACACAATCTTCAACACACTTTGTACAACATTCTTTACAAACACGTCAGCATACAAACTGTAGACTGGTGAATGCAGATGGAATCCAATCAAGCTGGATACATCTTTCTGTCTTGGTCTGTATCTCCTCGTTTCTATTCCCTACAATCAATAAACAGCCAGTATACTATACTGTAGCTAAATGAAAAGAAAATGCGTTGTTGTTAAAAAAAAAAAAATACAGCCAGCTTAGTTCTTTAAATTAAACCAAACAAAGACTGTAGCATATACAATTACTTCACTACCGCTACACTGAGTCACATTAGGGTGGGAAACAGGTGGTTTTCAGGTGAAGGCAGATGTCTGGCTAGTGCATAATACATGATCTGATACTGGAGTAGTGAGGATAAATAACTTATCAATCCACTTGTACCGAGTCAGGGGAGAGAGCCAACTGGGGTGCTCACATTATTCAGTGTAGTAGAGAGACATTTGCTGGGATGTGCATGGTTCATGATAATTTTCAAAACAAGTGAAAAGTTTTATATTCGAGGGAAAAGAAACTTTATTCCAGGACTGAATGAGTTAAATCTGAGGCCTTGGGAAGGAGAGGGTGAGAATGCGATGGAGAGCAGCGGGATGAGCACAGATGGATTTATAGCCTCAATAAACTGTAGTCTTGGACACAGTTTAGTCAGAGTAAATTTCCACAACAGGGATGTGTGATGGGGGATGCTACCTGCTGTCTGGGCTTCTCATCTCATGGTCAGTTTTAACACAACACTCCTACAGCCCACAAACTGGCACAGTGTAGTACACCAGTGAATGTGCTATTATTAGGGAGGTAGACTGGTTAAAAATGTGAATAAAAATGAAGAAGTTACCAGCATGAAAATTGATCGAACCAGAGTTTTGCGAAATACTACTATAACCTAATTAAAAGCATACCTTTTTCTCTCCCTCCTTGGCGTTGCCTCCTCGTTTCTTCTCTCTTTCGCCTCTCTCTGCTCCTGTCCGCTCCCTGTCTCCAGCGCCGAATAACTTCTTAGCCCACTCATCTTTCTGAGCAGTCAGTCTGTGGGTGTGGGGTTGTGAGGGAGGAGGAGGCTGGCTCCCTCCATGTGGTGGCAGGTGGTCTCCGGGGGCCAGCGGGGCCCGGTAGCGGTCGGCTGGGATCTTATTCATGGGTGGGGGCAGGGTGCTGCAGTTGGCTGATGACCATCCGTCAGTGGATTCGGCGTAGGACTCCTGATCGCTGCTAAGGCCCTGGAGGTGGCTATGGTGGTGCTGCTGACGCCAGTCTCTCAGCACATGGACTGGCAGCCACCGCTGCTGTTCCACCCCTACTGCTCCTCCGGCCCCTCTCCTTTCTCCTCCCCCAACAGCTCCTCCCCGCTTCCCTGTTGAGTAGTGGTGTGGGTGGACCCCTCGTGAATGCCTGCCAGGGACATCAGGGTGAGCTAAGGGGAGAGGGTGAGGGAGGTCAGCCAGGTGTGGATCGTGACGGTAGTGGCCATTTCTCAGCATTGGAGGAGGAGGAGGAGGAGGTGGATGAGAGGCTGCAGCTCCTAAGGTGGGGCTCCAGGCCTGCTGGGATGATGGAGGGCTGTCCCAGTGGCGTGGTCCAGATATGTGGTTGTGATTGGGAGGACCTCCGAGGTCAACTAAAAGTACTCTGTTGCTCTTCTCTTCTGGTAAAAAGTTGCCAATCCCACTATCACTGTTGCTGCTGGTGCTGTGGTTCTGTTGGGCGTCATTGTCTGGATCATGGAAAGCGCGGGCCCGAACCCCCTCAATGTTGTCTCCCATGTCCCGGTAGAGGACAGAAACAAACTGGAGGAGAGGCTGAGAACTGGGGGGGAATTCCAGGCAACCTCCTGTGTCTGGGTCAGGGGTGCACTCAAAGCCAAACCTCATGGCCACCCCCAGATGGACCTGAGGAAACAACACAGAGTACCTGTTAGTATGTCTCTGGCTGATTACCATTACTGACAATACATCAAAAGTAACTTTAGGTTTTCTAAAACAATCTGATATTTTCAATAAGGCTGGGTATCAAACTATACTTATTATTCCCTTATTCTTATAACAGAATTTAGTATTTTAGATTCAGTTTAATTTTTTATCTATGTAAATTACTATGCATCAACAGTTGCTTTGTGTAAGGTAAAATGGATAAAACATCAATGTTTTACAAAAGTGCATTTTAGTTTGTTATATAGAAGAAAAGGAGCTGTATACGACTCAGTAAGTATAGAAGAAAGCTTCTTTTTGCTTTGGTATTAGTACCGAAAGTCACACTTTGTACTGGTGATGTTGAAATGTATTTATTTTTAATTCCCAGTCCCTTTTTCCTCAAAATTCTGCCTTGTGAGTAAATGTAATAAAAATATACTCTATTAACCTTTTATACAAAGATGTGATGATTGAAAAGTTTGTTTGAGTGTCCAGTAATTTTGTATTGTGTGATCTCATGTAACCTCACCAAGGTCAGATAAGCGGAGGAGAGAAGCACGGCGTACAAACCGTGGAACAAAGATAACACATGCCGTCGGTGTAACTCATGCCTATGAAACTTTTGTATACTTGTATAAAAACCTCACTGTTTCTTGTCTTAGTCACTTGCTCAGACATTATACTGTGCATGTTGACTCCTTGCTGCAAGCAAAACATTGCTTTGACTTGAGAGACGACTCTGTGTGATGATTTAGGAGCAGTTAGGACTCCTCTGAAGAATTTTTCTAACAGTAAATAAAAGCTTTTGTTATATTTGTTATATGTTTTGTGACATCTCTTTTTCTGTTGTGTTTTTTTTTCCATCTTCTACAGGACCCTAAGGCTCCCTAGTTTTCTTTAGATATTGCTAAATGGAAGAAAGTTCTCTCATTTTAATTACGATTTACGAACCCTTGTATCCCATAACTGCCTTTCTCTTTTTACCTGGTGGTGACAGAGGTCTGGGTCCACAATGAACACATGACAGGAAGTCCTCAAACTCCCCTCTTCATCTCGTCCGTTGCTGAAGTGACGATCATCTTGGTCGTCTGTGGCTTGCATCGTGACCAGTCCAAAGAATCGCCGGTCGTCAGGACAACAGGCACTGAAAGCTAATTTTTCTGCCGGATAGGTGGCCAGGATCTGACCTCTGTCACTGCACAGACGCACACTGTCATGCATGACCTGATAAGATATAAATAATGTATGTTACCACATGACACCAGTGAAAATAATGAGGCAATCACGGTCAGTTAGACGAGACATTTAACAAAAACATTAAAACAAACAGGTTTCCATGTTGATACTCTGTTTATACTGCCGAATCTTTTCAATGTGTTCCTTGTTGTACAGTCAAATCCTGACTTATTTCAGTCCTTACAAGATAATGTTTGTGGTTTACTAGGAAATTACAGTTTAAACTAAGCTGGTATTGGGGTTTTTTTCTGAAATAAAAACATCGTTAACAGCATATTAAAAAGTTACTATCTTCAGGTGGGTAACAGACTATCCAGTCTCACCTTCATAAGGACCAATGAATGGATCTTTTGCTCAGCCCTGAGGCGCCTCATGCTTCCTCTGATGGCTTGCAGACTGTCATTCTCTAGGTTGGTCCCTGTAGAGGCCAGCTCAATGGAGCCCAGATAGCCAACAATCATTCCCACATTGAGGATACCCTCACTGGGCTCTAGGACCAAGTCGCCCTCATCTCCGACGTCTACGTCTACGTCTTGCTCATCATGGTGGTGAAGGTGGAGATTGCGAAAGTCTGACTCCAGGAAAACAGAATCATCATTTAGAACTTGTGCCATCTCCTCCTCGGAGAGAAGGTTGGGGTTGCTCTGGGAGCGAGACGAGTTCCGATATGGAGGAAACTCTGGATCGGACAGTGGACGTGGCTTTGACGATGAGCTCACCCCAGGCCTGTCTTTGTCTGAGCTGCTGGAGGAGTGGCTGGAGTTCTCAAAGATCATATTAAAAATTCCTCCAGACTGCAGCTCTGCCACCACCTTCTCTGCTCTGTTGATGCCCAGCTGCTTGGAATCCATTTTGGATTTGTACCAACCTCCACGGGCTCCACAGCCTGACCTGCTGTTATTGTTGTTGTTAACACTGTTATCATAGAAACCATCCAACTCGTCGTCACTAGAGCACGAGTCCGGGTAAGATGCTGCCATTGTGTTGCTGCTGTGGTGACGGCTGCCAGCGCTGCGTTGGTGGTGGTGCCGCCTCTGGCGCTCTCCTTCTGCAATGACTAGTTTCAAGACACCAGAGCAGCGTCCAATCAGTTTGACCACATCTTCATGCGATGCTTTGGAGACATTGATGTCATTGACAGACAAAATGTAGTCTCCTGAGCGCAACCCCACGTAGTCTGCAGGGCTCCCTTTCAGGATGCAGCTGAGGACACAAGGACTTTGACCTGAGAGCGTAAAGCCATACCCTGTCCTCCCTCTTGCCACCTCCACAGCCCGAATACGGCCCTGCTGGATGGAGGAGGAGGGTGGAGGAGGCTGAGGGAAGTTCAGCCCACTTCCACCACAGGGGCGTCTCTTAGATGATGCATCCATTTGCCTGGACATTGTGCCAGGAAACTTTCTCTTGTCCATTGATTCAGTAAAATTCAATTTGTCATTATAGGTCCTTTGGTTCTGCTCAAGCAAGAACACAGGGCATATCCAATGTCTATCTTTTTGTAAAACGGCTCTGCTGTCAGGCTGCTATGAAAAAGTGAGTAGCAGTTCAAAATGCAGCAAATAGGTGAGAACCTGGCCTCAGCTTTGTCACAAGCTTGCTAGCCCTCCCATCCTGGTGTCACTCTCTCTTTCAGGCAAGCTACCTGAGGCAAAAGAGAACAGAAACAAGTCAATTATGATATCTTTGGCCACCTTAACATGCTCTTATTATCTCTACTAGAGGAGAGAGCACATTAGTCCTGTTTTAGCCGCCCTGCACTGGCTTCCGGTAACCTATAAGATTGATTTTAAGGTCCTCCTCCTGACATACAAAGCCCTCAAGGAGCAAGGACCAAGTTACATTGCGAGCTCCTTTATTAGCTACACACCCTCAAGAGCACTGCAATCATCTGCTGCCGGGTTATTGGAGGTTCCCAGAAACAGCAAAAAGAAAATCGGTGATGCAGCCTTTGCTAACTACGCCCCAAAGCTATGGAACGCAATACCTCTAGACATCAGGGAAGCCAACTCAGTAGATCTATTTAAAAGAAAGCTCAAGGCATATCTCTTTACGTTAGCCTTTAAACTTACTTAGACATACAGACTATGGGGCAGAAGCTGAGGAGGATAGTGAGGGAAATATCAGGCGAGGCAGTTAGGCCTCCACCTTCATCACCCTCTATACTTTCTACCCCCTATCCGAACCAGGGTTTGTATCCCCACCCCACTTTTCTTGGTGTAGTTGGTGAGAGGCAGAGGAAGGTGATGGTTGTGCTGTTTGTGGTAGTGTAGGCAAGGCGTATAAGTCTTTCTTGTTAATGTTTTAAGTGTTACCTTGTAATACTGCAGATGTTTCCTTGTTGTAAAGCGCTTTGAGCTGCAAACCTTGTATGAAGAGCGCTATACAAATAAAGTTATAATTATAATTATTATTATTATTATTATTATTATTACTTGAGCTTCTGTCAATTTTTTTCTTTTTTCAAAAGATATAATCTGTCTTTCTGGCCTATGAGGTGGCATAAAAATTCTGTACTGTAAAAATATGACAGACAAAGCAAAAGCAGGGTAAATAACACCAGGAAGCCAAATGGTAATTCTAGACAAAGCGAGGCAAAATTAAGGTTAAGGTAAAACAATTATATAAAAGACAAGTAAAATAATACAAGCAATAAAACACCTTATTAGCAATAAATATACAACATCACATAAAAGCTCATTCTGTGACCCCAGGCAAGTTGTTCCAAAGTTGAGGAGCCCTGATGGCCCCTTAAGACTTCAGCTTTGACTCTGAAATAGCAAGAAGGAGCCCACCTGAGGATCTAAGGCTGCATGATGGCTCATTTGCAGTCAACATGCAAAATACATCCTTCAGTGTACCTTACCTGAGCTTTAAAAGTGATTATTAAAACCTTTATATCTATTGTAAAAAGAGCATGGAGAGAGAAGCCGGGATTGGGGTGATGTGAGATCGCCTACTAAAACCAATAAGATCACAGCTAACTGTATACATTATATGTATACTATAAAGCACAGTGTTGGCGTGTGCAGGTAGCATTTGGCAGCCCCAGGCTACTTCACCAGAATTGAAGGATCATTTTAAAAAGCTTTTAAATGAGTTGTCACTTTTTATGACATGACCTACAGCTTCCAGGCATGTTACCTGAGACATAAAGCAACAGCACCAATAACGTTATTGTCTCTACCTGAGCTTTTATCAAATTGTTAGCACATATGTAGATCAAACGTTATGTATTTCTAGCCGATGTGACAGCATAAAATCTCTGTACTGCACAAAATTATAAAGCAGGTAGCTGCTTGGTAGTTAACAGGGCAGGCGAAGGGGAGGGGACTGATACAGCCACACCTATACAGGCTGGAGTCAGAGCAGCTCTACCTGCACTGTGTGAAAACTTTAAACAGCTTTTAGATTTAAAATAACGCTTGCTCTTTACCAACATGACCTACACCTTCCACACAAGTTACCTGAGGCATAAAAGAAGGGAAGCAAGCCAATCATGAGATCGGTTCCCACCTTAACATGCTCTTATTGTCTCTACTTGAGCTTTTATGAAAATTTCAGTCCATATGTAGATCAAACATTCGGTTTTTCTAGCCTAGGTGATTGCAAGTAACAAAGCATAATATTGAAAGTTTTTAGGGCAGGTAGATCGGATGGGGATGATACAACCTGAGCTATAGCAGCTCTGTGGCAGCCTCAGCCTACTTCACTGCACTGTGTGAAAACTTAAAACTCCTTTTGACTTTTAAATGAGTTGTCGCTCTTTAGAAACATGATCTACAGCTTCCAGTCAAGTTAACTGAGCCACAAAAGAAGAGAAACAAGTCAATCATGAGAACTCTTCTTATCTTAACACGCTCTTACTTACTCTAATTGAGCTTTTATGAAGTCCATATGTATATCAAACATTCTGTCTTTTTGGCTATGCGATTCCACAGATACAAATTCAAACATTCTGTATTTCAAGCCTGTGTGGTGGCATAAAAACTCTGTAATGCATACAATTATAAAGTACATTATATTAAATAGCAAAAGTGGCTGATACAGTCACACCAGGTGGACAGGTAGAATTTGGCAGCCCCAGCCTACTTCAGCAGCATTGTGGGATCACATTAAACAGCTTTTAACTTTTACACTGTCACTTTTTATCAACATGGCATGTGGCTTCCAGTCAAGTTACCTGAGGCACAAAGGAACAAACACAAATAAATCCCTTTACCATGACAGTATTTTCTCTACTTCTATCATCTGACTGCATAAAAACTCTGTCATGCACACCGTTATAAATATCAGTACTATTAGTTAACAGGGCAGGTGGAGGGGAGGAGACTGATGCAGCCACACCTGTACAGGCTGGACTCAGAGCAGGTAAAGTTTGGCAGTTCCTGCCCACTTGGCCAACGCTGTAGGATAATTTTAAAACAGCTTTTAACCTTTAAACCAACTGTCGCTTTTTATCAACATTAACTACGACTTTTATTGGTGTAAAATTACTATATAACCACAGCCTAGGATACTTACTGAGAAGACGTTAGCTGAGATTAGCTGACGCGTTACCGTTAGCTTGGTTAGCTTAGCCGTGCATCCTAGGAAAGTTAGCAGTGGTTAGCTAGTGGTCGCTAGTGAAAGACACAAACAACTATGTCACTTTACACTGAGTATTGTGTGTTTTTTGTCAGTTCATTAGACTTGTAAAAAGTTTTTTCTTGCCGTTACTTGTTGCTGAAAAGCGCATCCACCCGTGCTGGAGCTGTAAGTCCCGCCCCTCGGCTTCCAGCTCTGTGGAATGTCGGTGCGTTCCCGTAGCAACGGCGGTGTACACAGACTTTTATATCCTGTCATTGGTTTCCCGGCTTGTCAATCACGCAGCAAACAGTTATGCGGATAAATTGGCAAAAAGTTAGATTGAGAAATCACAAATAAAAGTCCCAACAGTAGCCTTATTCCACAGGTGTCGAAACGCATCACACGAGTCGCCGTAGTGGCTCGCTGTTGTGATTATTGTGTGTTTTATTGGAAGCTGACTGCGTGTGTGTGTCTTTTTTAGCAGCAGGCAGTGGAAACAGACAGCAAGAAGCGACAACAGCTGGCTAAAATACGTGTGAGTTGTAAAAAAAAAAAAAGCGGGGATAGCTAAATAAAGAGGTGGATGCAGGTCTCTCTCGTGTTCGGAGCAGCGGGTTCCCTTCAACGAGAGAGCAAAGAAGCGACTTACTTGTCGGTGTCCGGCGGTGATGCTGCTCGGGGAGTTTCCATAGTTTTGTAGCTAAGGTTAGTTAGGTAAACTCAGGGGCGATGGGTAAACAAAAGAAAAGACTGCACCATCTGGCGAAGTAGCCTTAAGAGGAGGAGGACTGGAGCGGAGGGAGGTGTGTTTAGAGTGGGCAGCGGAGGAGGGAGCTCAGAGGGGGACTGAAAATGAACTGTGAAAAGTTTAAATGCACTGACTTTAGATGGGCCACGCTGTCTCTTAAACATAGATCTGGTTTGAACCTTGGGGTAAAACATTGAGCACGAAATTTGGAGTGTCAGACACTTAATTTCCTGCATTCTGGTGAATTTTTATTAAACAATTTGTTCCTTTTCTGCATCATTAATTGCTTTGTGGCAATTAAAATTGAATGGAACATAATTCTGTAAAACTCTTAAGCATAATGTATTGTTTTCGACTTTTTATACTTCATTTAATAATCATGATATGCATGATTTTGTCATTTTTTGTGTGTCTTGTTTGGGGAAGTAACTTCTTTAAATGATTTCAGGTATAAATACTGTAGGGTCTCGGCCTTAATATTATATATATATTATAGTCAGGTAACGTTGTATTTTACATATATTTATTGCAAGGTTTTAATTCTTAATATTATAAATCTTTATATCAATTCACACCATTATTAGCCCTGTAGGGTCTTAACCTCAATATATAAAATTATTAGGTTAATTCATAACACCAACCTTTTTATTTCTTGCTGAAAGGCATTTGGGCTCAACGGCTGTTGCTTTGAATGTGCAGTATAAATGACTGTGACTTAATTTAAATGTTCATGTGGCATTTCTCCACATCAGTGATAAATGTATTCATTTTAATTCATTCATTTATTAATTTTAATTCATTCATTCATGCATGGATGTTAATAGCTCACGTGTTTCAACAAGGTTTCTGCTCATGTTCAAAACTTTCTGCACACTCAGAATATATATCACACATATCCGTTTGATGTGATGAAGAAAAAAGACCCACCTCAGTTGGAAAGCTACAGAAATTATACTAGTCTGTCTTGGGAGAGAGGTTTATTAAAACAGCTTAATCTGAATTAAACTGAAGTGTCCAAAGGTTTGTGGTGTGTGCATGTATCTTGCAGAGTGGGATTTGCTCAGCTTTTATATGTGCAACTCCAGTTATATTACAGCAAACCTGTTGATTTAATGTTATATTAGGTTTTAAAAGTTGTTAAAATGTTGTTATACTGAGCTGAAATGAAATCTGCAACAACATTGTGGGACAAAAGCAAGTTTTCTGTAATGCTTTTGTGTAAATCTTGCAGATGACACAATGCAAAGTAAAGCAGCAGCAGCCATTTGCCATGTACAGTTTACTTAAAACCTGTTCCTTCATGATTTTAGTGCTTCATGAACCATATGGCAGCTGCCTGGTAATCCTGTTAATACCTTTTAATCATGAACCTCCCATCTTAATGGGTGCTGTAAATCAAGAGTATGTTTTCCTACTGTGGAGTCTATAAAAGGGAATTGTTGTTCGGCTGAGAAAAGGAAATTGTACAAAATGAAATAACCTGAGAGGTCAGTTTGGGTCTGCACCTTTTAAATAAGCACAGTTTGTTGCCTCTCTGGTTAATTGGTTGGCAACAGGTTGCTCTTTCTAGCAGAGAGGAAGATAAGGGTGAACATGTTAAATGGCTGTAACCTCACAATTTGATTGTGTTAGAGACACACAATAGATCCTGTAGGTGCCAAGCAGTCGTGACTAACATAGTTATCTGCAAACACATAAAACACCTTAATGCTTAAATGACATCTTTCACAAAGGAAATCATATCTCAAAGCAGAGTAACATCTTTAAATAATTTATTTCTAACAACAGACCATGATGCAGTGATTAATCTCCTTAAGATTTTAACTGAAATACACAATCTCTTTCAGACGAGTTTTTACAGGCAGTTGTTAAAAAAAAAAAACAGGATGTGGACGAGGCTTGTCGAGGATCCAGCCTGAAGAAAATGTACGGGGAATCATTTCACTCTCAGTCTGTGCTTCTAAATGAAAATGGAAGCAAACTGTATTTTCTAGAAAGGGGAAAGAGGTATTCTTTTAAAGCCAAGCACCAACATGCTCATCACAAAGATAGGTGACATTATCTAAAGAACATGGCAGAGAAACATTTCAAGCAGTGATTCTCAGATTTCTATTCTTCATGTGGAAGAAAAATAAAGCCTTAAAGGGAAGCGTGTTAAATCGCTTGAGCATGACCTTCGTCCAAAACCACAAAAGAGTTCTGGGTAATCGTATTACCCCCTGCAGGGCTCCTTTGCTCATCTTATGCCCGGGGATGATACAAAAAGACAACCTGAAAAGAAATTTGTCTCCAGCCTGTTTGTGAATGAACATTAGTAGTAGTGCAGAAACCCTTAATTCCTTCTCCTCACAGCCACAAATTCAAAAAGACCTTGAAAGCAGGACTCATTTAGGATCCTTTAATCTGCTTCAACGTGGCCTCACATTGGAATTTCAATAACAGAGGACTCAGTTGTTTATTGTGTGAATACATGATTTTTGACATGATCAAAAGAAAACCAGTCATTGCCTTTAAAGTTGGTGGTAACATTTTTAGCATCCAACTCGTTGTGATGTTTACTTACTGCAGGACTCATTGCATATCAAGAAAGCGCCTAACATCAACATGAAAAGAACTTCAAGTTTTTAAGTGCTGTGTGTGTTTAATATTCTGCACAAAGACGATGAATGATGAAATATTTACCGACCTTAAAAGCGAAACAAAAACAATATTTAAAGCTCAACAAAAACAGAGAAAAAAAAAACTTCTGCTGTGACGGGGCATCACTTCGCTACACTTCCTCGTCTGTTGATTTGTCAAAGCTGCTGTTGGTCTACAAAGGTTACAAAGCTCCCTTTGGATTGTGTTGCATCTCTTCCACACAAACAGTCATGGCTACCGTACCCATGGAAATACAGTATTAAAGACAATGCGAGAAAATAGCAGTAAGCATGCTTTCAAGCCTTCAGTGTACAGGACATACATATTCAGTGTTTTATCTAAGGCAAGTGTATGTACAAGGTAACGAAGCCCAGCACGCTCCCAGGCAACTCAAGGTCAAGTCTTTAATAAAACACTATAAGCTTGAAGCTTTCTGCATTCTGCTGTCTGCTGAGTCACTGATTTTTCATTTTCTTTTGTGCGCGTGTATGTGTGTTAAGACAAAAGAAAATGGCATCACATTATCACACTGTCTAAGCCCCCTCATCTTTACACAGTCCTTATTTCTATCATGCACCATGGCTTTCTTGTTACTATACAATTACTTTTTACAAGATACGAAGGTAACTCCATTTAAAGAGGACTGTAAATTACTTCCAGTCTTATTACAACGACAATAATATAGTCACATCTTACATCCTGAGAATTAAAAAAGTACAAGAAATGGACTGGTGGAATCATTCGGGTGCACCGGGGAGCATAGGAGATTGCAACGAGAGAGAGAGAGAAAGACAAGACAGATATAAGCATTACTATGAAATCATAAGAGGAAATGCTTTGCCCTTCCTCCCCTGCTACTGGTTAAAAAATAGAAGACACAACATCACTGCAATTTTGGTATTTTTCTTGCTTGACGGTTGTTTAGGTGAAGATATATGGGCCCTTAAACAGTTAAATGTATGAATTTGGAAATGTGTCAGAAAGTGTCATTTCTTATCCACTGCTCAGTATACACCTGTTTAGTTCTTTGCCTTCTCGATACAACATCCAGAATAGTTGCAGATATGAGTCGCACTTTTCTGCAGTGACAAACAACTGCAATCCACTGCTTCTCACGAAAAAAAGAACAGGCTATGGCTATTTATGATCATTCTTACACATACAATATTCTACTATTCAACTATTGTCTGTCAGAATGACCACAAGTAACTTAAATATAAAAACGTCTTGAAATATACTAATTCTTGACAACATTAAGCAGGCATGTCTGACTCTTTTGTGTCAGCATCCTAATCAGACCTTAAGCACTCTTTAACAAAACTCACCGAAAAATAGATGCATTGAAACTTTAAATATAGTAAATACTTTCCATTTTCTATTTATTTTTTTTGTCTGTTTTATTTTACTGACATCACAATACTCAAGCAAGTCCTCACAGGAAAATAAACAAATCCAATTTTGTGTTTGATTAACGTTATCTTTATATATATTTTCTTGATAAAAGGTGCTGGGTAGGAAGTGTTCAAGGTGCTGTCATGTCTTGAAGATTGGTCCGGGAAGGGGTTGGGGGGTTGTTGTTGTTGCAGAACCACAGTTTTGATGCCAGTGTCCTTCACATAGATGCAGGAGCTTACAATTCCTATTTGGAAACTGCCCCTTTTACATTTAACATTGAAAACTGGATTCAGTAGTTCTACTTATTTCATATTAGTGACAAGGCGGGGGAAAGGATGAGGCTACAGTAGGTTTTTCTAGTAAAACATTCTGTTCTTTCCCACCATCACAACTCATCAGGGAAGTGCACATGGAGATCTAATTTCTCACCCTACCACATCTCACTCTAATCTACTTTTCTCCCCGCGCTTCCTTCCCCCTGACCTCTCTCTGCGTCTCAGTCTATTGCCCTCACAGCGATGTATCCTGGTGGATTGACTGCAGAGATCCCAGCAGCTGGTAATAAGGGCTGTCTGGCGAGGCCACGGTCTCAAAGACGGACTGGAAAGCCCTGCGGTCCAGCTCCTCATCAATCTGGTGCCGGTAGAAATCCATGGCCACCAGGCAGAACAGGTTGACGTCCACCACCTCACTGGATCCCATTCGGCTGATCACATGTGGCAGTCTGGTTAAAAGCGAAGGAGTTAAGGACAACAGACCACACCATTGCATTTACACCTTTATGCTACTAAGTACAAAATCCTAACCACCATCTTTCTATTTAAGGATACAGGGCTGAGATCCACTGGGAGGTGGAAGCAGAGACAAAGAAGCAGGAGAGGCTCCACATGGCCATGGCCACTGGTGTCCTCTGAGTGAAGTTGGACAACGACAGCAGCACCCAGTCTCGCACCATGGAAGACTGGCCTGTGGCATGGAGCGTCTGGAAAACCTGGACATGAATGCACAGCAGACAGAAAGTCAGGAGTCAAAGAGGGGAAATTTAAACAAAATGAGACAAATACAAGATCCATTACTTGATAAGAATCATCACGTTTCTTTTAAAAACTACTTTAGATGCAGTACTGAAAGATAAGCGGAAAATCTGACTACCATTTGGTAATTTTTATTCCAAAAAACTCAGTTGCTGAGGTTTGGCGAGGATGTGTGTATTTTCTGATAACGGTACACTACATGACTCACAAGTGCTCCCCTTCCCTGAGGCACTCGCTAGGCTTTCAGATTTCATTTCAGTTTTCAGATTGGAAAAACAATTAAGCTGCTTTTTAGTTAAATATCAAATTACCACCAAAAGTGATTTCTAAATCAATTGGAGGCAACAAATACACCACATGGAAGCAGATTCTCAGAAGGTATTTTCCAGAAATGAGTTTGCCAGATTTAGACTTGTTTTGCAAAGTAAAGCACAACAAAAAGTGTATGTTGAAAATTTGTCCAAAAAAAGAGAAAGTAAAAAGTTTACTGAGATGGGATTTCATTAAAATTCTATGACAAATAGTTTAATTATTTTTCAGATTTTTATAAAATAACATGCTCTTCAAAACTGCCAGCAGGTTTTAGGATTCAGAGGGTTAATCCTTTCACTGGGCACACATGGCTGATTCCTTTATATACATGCACTCGTGTCTCACCTTATAGACGACAGTGGCCATGAATTGAGGGTAAGGTTGCTGATTGGACAGGAACTCTCCGATGACTTTGTTCATGACGTCCTGTGGCGGAAAGAAGTCATCCAGGAACTGGGGCAGAATCCTGGACACCACCCGAGCCTCGCTGGGTAAACCCTTCCTAATCCTGCAAATAGGAAACCGCAGGAGAGCAAATGAGGAGGGGAAACATAAGTTAGTGTTTGTCAAAAACTCCATCTGCTGCTACAATAAAATTATTTCTGAACTCTACAAACCTCCAGAGGTCAAAGGCTTAGAAGTGAAAAGAAAAGCTGGAATGTAAAAATTTCAAGTGTATGGTTTGACGACAAATACTGTGTGAAATTTTTGTATAATGAAGGGTAGGAGTATATACCTGTCGAAGAGCACAGAGACCCTCTCCATGGCAACAATGATTGACTCGCTGTCTGGGGCCTGAGGGTCAGAGTGGGCAGGGCGGCTGGCAGGGCTGGCTTTCTCCTTGCCTGAGGAGAAACCAACATGACCCGCCGTGACGCCCACCGCCTCCGCAACAGCAGAGCCAGAGTCAACCTGACCTCTAACCCCTGTCACGTCTGAACCCGACGCAAGCACCGCTGAGAAGACGAGAGGGGGGGTGGCACCGGTTGAACCAGTGGGGTAAAGGTTAGATTGGGAGTCGGGACACTCACATCACAAGATTCAGATCAGAATTTTGTTGACCTCAAACAGAAAATTGGTGAATTTCTGGGAGCTTTCTTTAGTTAAATTAAATCCTTAAGGTTTTCTATAAGCGACTGGTGCTGAAAGTATTGCCGATTTTTTGCAGGCCATGTTTCACGGGTACATTACATTCTAGGTTAGCCTCTCCCGTGACCTGAATGTGCTTCGGCTTGCACATACAAGAGCCAGGGTATACTGAAAGATTTTGCTGGCTAGCTCTCAGCAACAAATAAATGTTTTTTAGGCTATTAGCATATGGACAATAACATGCTAAGAGTTGCTAAAGTTAGTAGGCGCCAACGTAAGGGTTAGAGGTAGGGTACACCAGAGGTATGAATGTAATATGCATCACATGCAGGAAGCAAGCAGGTGTATTTAATGTTAAATGAAACAAGTTTGAGTTTTTAAAGAGTCTGTTGAGTACAGGTAGGTATGAACAGTACTACTGGTAATGGGTTTAAAGAGGGCAGATATGTAAATCTGATGGTACAGAAAACAATGAAAAATCTCTGGTGCAACTGTAATGATTGTGTTTTTTATTTTCAGTTCCCCCTGTACTACATAAATGTGAACACAGTGGACACCTAATAAGAGAGACAGCACAGTGGTTAACTGTACATCCTTATATAAGATCATTAATCTGGGATGGAAACTGAAATGTTATATTTGGGGCATTTTTCATGCATTGCTAAATATAAAATAGTCTTTCATTGGTCGTACACAATTAAATTAATATTATTCCCGATTTTGGCATCCCACAATTAAATAAGCATGATCAGCTGAGATACTGACATTTCAAACGCATGCTATGCTCACAAAATTCCACTGATAGAACACAGCCCATCGAGATAATCTCTGAGAGATGCACTGATTTCACTTGAAGAAGGTTACTTTAGTTCTTCTTTCGTTCTTCGTAAGGATTAGGATATAAAAGCAGTGCTAGGTTTATTTAAATGGGTAATAAAAATATTCTGTCCCTACAATTAAAAAAAAAAAATCGTGATAAAGAATCAGAATTAAATTTTGGCCATAATTGTGCAGCCCTAGTGCAAGTACGTACTCTCAGCTGCATGCTATGGTGGCATGCACAGTCATGCATAAGTTAGTGAAGTAGTATTTCAGTAGGCTTAAGGGCAGCAATACCTTCCTAACCCTATTGTATAGATTGTCCCAGTTCTCCTTTTTCACAACATTTTGCTTCATTTTAGAGTCACACTCAGATATGACTTAAGTAACTCCAGTAAAGAATGGGACTCAGTTATGACTTAAACCCAGATTGAAACTGGAACAAAGCAACGTTGTTTAATTTTTATGTTACATTACTGCCCCCTACATTCTCATCTTTTATGGATCAAAGCTAAAGAAAACCTTTTAAGTGTAAGAAGAAGTGGAGGGGTTACTTCACAGTTTAATGTGAGGACAACAATACATCTTACATGCTATTACAAAGGATGGGGTCTAGGATCAGTGCACAGGGAGGAAAGAGGACAACCTTACTGAGGAAAAGCAGTTATGTATTAGTCAGGTCTGAAAGTGCAACTATTACGAGTAATGCATTAGTGACCATGCAGGTGAGTTAGCCAGCTAGCTTGATGTTATAGCAGGTGAGCAGCTCTTTGTGAAGGGCAGTCACAGCAGCAATAATGGTAGCACCAGTCCTAATGTTGTACGTGCTGGTGATTGAGCCAGCATGCAACACTGCAACACATTTTTGGTGGATTTTAAGTACGCAGTCATGTTAAAGCCTTGCTTACCGGTGTACATGCAGGTGAGCATAAGGCCCAGGGCAGCCATGGCTCTGTGCGGCGACGGCATGTTGACTCGGTCCACACTGAGTTTGACCAGCGCTTCCCCGTCTACACGTGACAACTGCTCAGAGAGCAGGAGGCGCTCCAGACCACGAAGCACACAGTGATAGATGACAGAGGGAGTGGAGTCCTCGCTGGCCGACACCATCACACCACATAACTGGAAGGAGAGAAAAGATAGAAAACATTACACAGAGAGGGACACTATATCAAAATTAGGAAAAGACTAAAAAGAATGCACACTATCCTAATGTAAATACATTCAGAGTATCAATCTTCTATTGAACTTGTAGTCTCATACTACTAAGCACAGATGAATCTTTGGAGATTTAGTAAAAAGCAACTCTTTTAGGTTTCAAGAGCCTAAAAGTCCAGTTGCTTTTTACTGAAGCTCTTAAGATTACCATGATCTGGATGAGACAATTCATCGGTGTAGATGCTCATTTTTTTTCAAGAAAATATGATTTTTTACTTTATATATATTTCTCTTTTCATTCTATTGTGTAAAATGTACATCACACATCAGGGTTTGCTTTCCTGTTTCTCTTTACCTGAATAACTCCAGCCATGAACTCAGCTCCTACATCCAGAGGGTAGTTCTCCATCATGTAAAAGGCCACTGCGCACATCACCAACACATGCTGCTGGTTATGCAGGTTCACACAGCTGCAGAACAGATAAAGGAGACACAGAGCGAACAGAACAAAATTACAGTTAACCACTGAAATAGAAAGGCCAGTAGGTGTTTTTCTGAAATGGCAAAGGCAGCACCTAGGGGCCAAGAGTTGCACTGCACTCACTTCTATCACCCTATTAAGCTGGATAACAACTAATTGATTTAAAGATCCTCTTATGGTGCAGTGGTGGGGGGTTCACACACTGACATTAAAGACATTGGCTCCCTAAGGCTCTTTCATCATCTATTCAGCTCATTAGAAGATGAACTGAGGTCAACGTCTGCATGCCTTTGATACTAGAGGATAAGAGCCATACTCACTGAGCGATAGCCCTGAGGTTGGATAGAAGGTATTCAGAGACGGTGGGGATGAGCTGTTTGGCTGTATCATCTAGCAGGTCACACTCCAACACATAAAGCACCCCATGCAGGGCCCCCATACGGCTGGGAAGGTGGGTGCTGCGCAGGGTCGTCTCCAACAGGCGGCACACAGGCTCTGCTATTACTTTGTCCTGAAATGTACATTTAAAAAGGTTTTATACATTAGAGTATCACTTTAACAGTACACTACTGCTACACGCATCTTTCCACCACCTCAACATCCCATTACACACAGCTCCACTTACCATGCCCAAAACAGCAGCAGCCTTGCAGATGGCAGGTACCAGGTACTGATTCAGGATCTCATCCTCTGGTGGGTGAAGCTTCTGCAGTTCCATCAGGGTGGAGAACATCATGTCAAACTGGTTCCTCTCTGTGAACAGGTCCGACACCGCCAGCAGCTGTGGAGAAAGACAAGTGAAGGAGACAAAAGAAAGGTCAATTTCAGCTCGGACTATTCCCCTTCAAATAATTTCTTAATGTGTCGGAATCAAAGAGTGGAGGGCCTTCTAGACTTAGGGATTACACTTGGGTGAGACTGTTTAGTTTCGAGGAATAGTAGACAATCCTTCACTCGTGAATGAACAGAGGGGTGTACTACTAAGCCAGATTAAGGGGAAATCCAAGTATGTTGAGCCTAATGTCAGAATTTTCAATGTCAGAAAGATGGCTCTCTTTTAACCTTACAAGATCACCATGGTAACTGATGCTGCACAGCCAACCTGCTCCAGGGGTGGTTCAGTTCAGAGTTGGCATTTACATCAGCTATAGGAAGCACCACCCTTTCATCAACTCTTTTTCATGACCATAAGAGCTCTCATGGGCAGCTGTGGCATAGGCAAATAGGCAACAGGCATCGAATGCACAGAGCGGAAAATTAAATACGTTAACTTACACAATTAACTATTTTCTACCAGCATTTCTGTCTTGGATTTGCAGTAACAGCACTTTTTAGTTTTACCATTATAAACCTTGTTTAAACAGACTGACGTGGGTGGCACAAGGACAGTCCATTTTGGAAGAAAGAAGAGTCAAATAACGCATCAAACAACGCATTTTATGGGTGCGCACACAGAGCTGGATGAAGAAAACACGTGTTAACAAAGAAAGTTGATAACTACCCTCATGATATTATCTCCGATTGTGTTTTTAGATCTTGTCGACATGGCTAATGCAAAGAAAGCCGGGCTATGTCAAAATTGCTTCGTAGTGCACCCCTCAGATGTCTGGCTGAACAAATGGGAAAATGACAGAGCATGTGCAACGTAGCTCACCGATCGGACCACTTCACTGATGAGGATGGTTGGGGTCCTTCGGTTACTTGGAGAGCCAGGGATCAGCCACTGGCTGTAGAGCTCCAGGAGAAACTGAGAACATGAATGAATATCCACCCCTGCACGGTGCTTCCTGAAAGCAAAGACAGACAGTAGATGACGGTGTAAATAGTTATCTCAGTGAATAAATCTCCTGAACTTTGTAGAATATACAGGAATCTGTAATTGTGTGTTTGTCCGACCTAGAGTTTATAGGAGATACTGGTGGAGAGGTGGGTGCTGGAGTGTCTGCCTCATCTTCTTCATCCTCACCCCATTCTTCCTCCCTCAAAGGAGTGATGTTGTTACCCAACCACACTGAATGTATGGAGACCTGGAGAATAAAAGGCCAAATAAAATACATATTAGATATTGATATCAACAGCTTCGTCCAACATATTGTTTCTCAAGCATCCCATTATCACTTCCTCCTTCTCATGCTTTGCTTACCTGCCCCAGCTTGTAATCCATGTTTCCCATCTCTCTCTCTGTGTTGATCTGAAGCAGCAGTTTCTCATGGCTGATCAGCGTACCTGCTGAAACAAATAAAAAAAAAAGGTTACTCACTCTATCAAATTAAACTAGCGGCATATGCCAGTGCAGGAGCTGAGATTAAGGGGTGTGTGAATGCGGTTTTCTTGTTACCTGCGGAGGCTGCTGACAGTGAGGGCACAGGGTCCCAGGCGTGGTACGGGTGGTGTGTATGGACATTGTCTCTCTTCGACACAAGAGCCTGAATCTCTCTCTCCACCTCACCCCTAATCACTGCAAGTTTCCTTCCAAACCTGTGCAAACATAAAAACAAATAATCTATTCACCACATGCTTATTTTAGACTTCCACAAAGTAAACAGAAAACAGTCCCATAGCTACCGTGTTTCCAGGGCTTTGAGGCTCTTGTTGCGGGGCTGCTGTTCCAGACAGCTGACTGCAGGGTTGCCAGCGGTGGGCAGGGTCATGGCACTCAGCACCAGGCTGGTGATGGCCTGCACTGCTAGCACATTCAACTGGGTACGCTCCAAGTCCTCCTTGAAACAAATGGATAAGAAAATACAGATGATAAGAAAGGCAAGTAGGGAGAAAGAGAGTTTACCACAACATTTTGCAGTGTTTCTCAGGTGTTACAACATATAGAGCGTATATTGGAAGTACATGTTCATAGATGTGCAGGGATCTTGTATGCTTGTATGTATCTAAGTAAGCCTTTACATGAGTGCATATGCACAAGTGATGAGGTCTGTAGTTCTAGGACTACTACAAACAGGCAGGATGCTTTATGGGTCATTTATTTTTTTCTAGTTGTGTGCATACCTCCTGCTGCGTCTCCTCCTCCTGGTCCATAGTGATGGGTTGGGTGACCAGCACCCCCAGCAGAGTGGCCCAGGTCTCCTCAAACTGCGTCCTGCTGCTCCAGCCTAAACATAAAACAAAACCGCAGTATGTGCAGATGAAAAAATGTTACACATTCAGAACAAAATTATATAACATTTTTTATAAAAAAGTAAAAATGGCATCAATGTGATGAGCTAATGTACACAGTGAATAGACACAGTGAGGAAAATTCAGTTTTATAAGTTTATCTCTGTGTTTTTATACCCAGTGTGTTGATACGGTAGAGAAACTCTCTGAAGACATCCTTTTCCTGCAAGAAGTCCACAGGGATCTCTGGCAGCGTTGTGCCAAACTCTCCTCCTGGCTGAGGGGACCAGCCCAGTTTCCAAACCTGAACACACACACAGACACACACACACACCGCATTTAGACAAATACTTCAGTACATTAATGTATATGATCAGCCAGCACTGTTTCTTTACTGACCAGTGGAGGTACTCGGGTGTAACTGTTGACCAGAGGCAGCCGGGACAGACTGATGACAATGTTGCGCAATGTTGGTGTGAGAAAAGCGGGGAATACACAGTTTCTATGGTGACCCAGAGAAAGGACGCTCTGCAGGCCTTCCACCAGCTCTGCCATGATCTCACATGCCTGCCACTCGCACATGTCTGCAACACAGAGAAATGTTTATATCCCCTGAAAGCTTTCACTTGAGACACAACAAAGAAACTGCATGATAAGCATCACGTGGATTGGCAGGACAACGCATTGAAAAACTAAACACTACAGAAAACAACCCAGCAATTTGACTGAATTTCAAAATGATTTCTCACGGTTGGCATGTGCAGAATCAACTTGGTCTCCTTCAGCGTCTCTCTCCTCTTTTGTCTTTTTTTTCTCTGGATGCAGCAGCTGGTCACCAGGACTAACAGCCACTGGAAAGCCAAGGGAAAAAGTTTTTCAGCAAAGACACTTTAAGACTAAAGGCAGTCATGGCATTTGAAGATACTTAATAACAAGACATGTACAAATATATCTTGCTGCCCTCATTACCTGCATCAATAATGAGTCGTAGGCAGTAGATCAGGGAGCAGGTGTGTGTGGAGTACTCTGGAGTGGAGAGTTTGTTCCAGACGCAGGGTTGCTGCAGGGCCAGACACAGGCAGGACAGAGCCCACTGCAGGTCCACACTCAGGGGCAATTGGTCCTGGAGCAGGCGCCACACTACAACCTGGTGAAAGAGTGGCAAGAATAATATGCTACATATTTCATAGACTGTGGATACAAAGCAATGACACTAGCTTGGTATGGTAAGCTTGGTAAGTATAGTGAGCTATGAATAATGTTTTCTTTTTGATTACTTGGATTTAAGAGCACCATCTGGAGCACTCAACAGGCTAACAAACAGGTCATGTTTAATATACAGTCTTTTACCTCTGTGGCAGTGCAGGTGAAAGTGGTAATGAGGTGCTCTTTGTCAGAGGAAATATGTAATGAAGAAGGCAGCTGGTTCACACTCAGCAGATACTGAGACAGTGCTCTGCAGAGTGACAAAACCCTGGGGTAGAAACCTGGCTGACCTGAAAGAGACAATATAACAGAGTATGTACAGAGAAACAAAAAAATAGGGTCTTAGAAAAGATTAAATTTGACAGTCAGACTCCAAAAGACAGTATTAAAAAAATTTAAGAAATGACTTAAGCGTTTTCATCCACCAAACTATCCTTCTAACTCATGCTGCCCCTCCCTCCCATTCTCACCATAAACGTTACCCAGTTGGTCCCAGTAGGGTTGGGGTTGAGGCGATGGCAGGAAGGACTGGTGTGGGGCAGGAAGTGACCCAGTGACCCCTGTTAGTTGCTCGAGGGTCACCTGCAAAGCTGTCTCCAACAAAAGTGACCCCTGACCCCGCGCTAACCGCTGCACTCCCATACTCAGGCATGGACACAACAAGCTAAGGTTGAACTCCTGGAAAGAAAATGACAGAGGGCAAAGTCCACATGTTAATATACGATGAAACCATACAATACATTGCAGTTTTACACTAATCAATACATCCATATGCAGCAGCTGCGGATCAGTTGGTAAAGCAGGTCGTCCACTAATCACAGGGTTCACACCCAATCAAGTGTGTGACTGGGTAAAACTTATATGTAAACCGCAGAGGGAAAAAGGCACTATATTTGTAAGTGCAGTCCATTGATCATTTTATTATGCATATGCCTTGTGACAATCAATATTTTACTAGAAAATTAAGTTTGTGTGTATACTGAAGATATCCATTGTATCTGCATTACCTTGCAGCTCATGATGTTGAAGAGATCAGCAGGAGGTAGTTTGGTAAGAAGTTCTGTCGTCTCCAACAGGGAAACGTCACCACGAAGACAGCACTGAGACTTCGCCAGAGCCACATACCACTCCTAAAAACAAAATAAAGATTAGAGCCAAAATATATAATCTGATTTGGTTTCCTTTTTACCCCCCAAAATGGAGGCTGAGCAGAAGTTGCTTTGTGATGCCAGAGATTTACATATAATTGGTTATCAAGGTTTGTCAAGACTGTACAGACCACCTGAGTCTCCATTTCCTCACCTTATCTGCAATGACCAGTTCAGGGGCAGGGGGTGGATCTCCATCTAGGGGGTGAGATGTCACCGGAGGGGTGGGGCTGCTAGTGTCAGCAACAGTGGCTCTGAACCTGTCCAGCAGGGAGTAGAACCTCTGGTGCCTGTGACAGAAATGAACAGAGGATATACCATATTTTAATTTTTAACTTAGTTGTTCAAACACTGTCAGATCATCTTGGCTTGAGATACCACATTTGGTACCTGTAATCTACATATACACACTGAGGTTTTTAAGCTAATTTTTTACTATATTAAGTTAGTTTTAATTTTTGAAAAGAACTTTGCATTATTTGAAAAACCCAAACAACAAAAACTGCCCAAAATGTGGGTATATTTGGCACGAGTCTGAGCAGGTGAGTAATACATGTTCATAACTCATTTTAGCAAGGGCTGGTTACAAAATGTCAGCAGTAAAACAAAACTACAGTCTTACCTCTGAGCCAAGCCGCTGTTCTGGAGGTATTCTTGGATCCTGTCCAGTTCCTCCAGAGGCAGCTGGGCTATACTATTCTGAAAAGTGAAAAGATTAACACAATGAGAGATGTGACAAACAGACAACATGACTGTAGAACATTTTAACACTTTCTCCTAAATAATAAATTCAAACCATCCCCCACCCCCATGTTTGTCAGAAAGAAGTTTATATCCAAGTATGTTTATCCACTTATAGAGATGTATTAGTTTTATAAGCCTTTAACAGCTCATATGACACCAAATAATTTATCACATGTTCAACAAATGCAGCACTGAACTTTACCTGTAGTGTCTCAGCCAGCAACATCTCTACCCTGCGACATGCCAGTGTGTCCACCATGCGAGCCAGAACCCTGAAGGGTGTACTGAGCAGTTTGTCCACATAAAGCATCAGCAGAGAACCAGACTGACTGAGGTGGATACCTTCCAAACATTGCAAAGTCTTTTTCAACATGGTGGGCTAAAAGCATGGGAGAGAAAGGCAGGGAGGCAGGAAAGAAGCACAAAAATAATATAAATATGACACAATATTAAGCAGTCAGTCCATACATTAAACTGGGGAAAGGCAAAATAGACAAATAAAAGGATTTCATCTTACAGTAGTGAGGTTGTCACAGCGGGACTGAATGGCCTGGATAAAGAGGCCGCTGGCAGCTGAGTTGCGGTGGACAGCGCTGATGAAGTCCTGCACTGGAGGCTCATGGGAAAGGTTGATGAGGTCACGCACGTGGTTAACAATCAGCCATGTCAGATGCTCTGAGTCATGGAGGTTCTGACACTAAAAAGACAGTAGCATAAAGTATGAGGAATACAGTTTTTTCAGAGTGAAGCACTTTACAAATCTAATGATGCTAAGGAAATTAGGTGTCATGCTCTAAGGCATTGCAGAGTTTGGGACCTTGCAGTTATGAACTACTTTCTTTGCTCAGGAAAGTAGCATTAGTACTGTTTCGACATTTGTAAATGTAATTTTTAATATGTTCAAGAAACAAGGTTTTCTACATTGGAATAATGCATCTTGGCGTATTTTCGATTAACTTATGAGCACACTGTGTAGTCCGACATTCTTAGCAGTCTTACCACATAGTCACAGAAGAGGATTAGGGCTCCTCTGCGAACAATCTCTCTGTTGACCATGGCTAACTGGGACTCAGGCTTGTCCTCGTCACCTTCCCCTGAGGAGTGAGGGCTCAGCAGCTTTGTGCATGAAAGACTGTGTCTTCTAATAGAAAGAAAAGAAAAGACAGGGTTGATGGAAAGAAGATATGGTGCTATGATTTTGTGCAATTTGTTTCAGTTTCAAATTTAACTAAGAGTTAATTTACAAGAAATACCAAAGGCCTATTGGGCAGGAGTTTATCCCATATGTCATGTGTATTCTTTGTTCACTTAAAGAGAACAGCTTTGTGACCAGCTTAATCTCTACAAAAATAAACTTGACATGTATGCTCTTTTCTTACTTGGGTGTCTGATGAACCTCAGCCCACCAGGAGTAGTTGGTGTAGTTGATGATGAGGAGGACCTGGCACCAGAGGAGCACCAGGGATGGGTGGGTGGTGATGAGGCACTGCACCATGCTGTTCAGACCCTCTAAGGGGTAGAAGAGACTGGCCTCAGTGCCTGTCTGTCCACCAGCACTCTCACCCTTTAGGAGACGGCTAGCTGCAGCTGTGATCCTGCGAAACATTCCTGGAAACACAGAAAAAAAAAAAAATTATATTGTTCAAAAACTACATTTAAAGCACACACATTTAGAAAAACGTAATGCAGTGGATTTAAGTGAATTCCATTGCAAAACATAGCATTCACTTTTTTAAGAAGACACACTCATAAAAATACAAAAATGACTTATACTCACCACTTTTGAAGACATGTATGAGACACATGAGCAGCGTGCCCAGCTGTTGGCAGTAGAAAGTGTGCTGCTGCTCAGTAATGTCCACTTTAACCTGCCTGGTGGAAATATCATCCAGCAACACGCCTACCAGCTGTAGGAGGAACCTACAAGGAGGTGGAAATTAGTCATTTTAGGTGGAAGAAGAATAAAGGAAAGTACAGAAAGACATGTGGGAGCAAAGTGGCAGCAGTAACATTCCTCATTTCCTTATGTTCTGAAACTCAGTCATACAGTGAACACACTCACTAACCTAGCAAAGGTTTCCTCAGGTGGAGCCTTTTGTGATTCACCATTAGCCTCTTGGTTAGCGAGTGTGTCAACAGCAGGCGGGCCGTTGGGGGAGAGGCTCTGCTGATGCAGGCGGCGGATTGTGTGACAGGAGAGGAGATGTGGGGAGAGTGAGAGCTCGTGGACCCGGGACAGGACGATGTCTTCAGTGGACTGGGAGACTAGTACCCTGAGCACCGCCAGGATACCAGAAACCCACAGCTGGACTGTAGCTACAGATGCCTGGAAGAACAAGTCATGTAAAATATTTCAAAAATTGCTCAACAAAAATGTTTACATGGTGTTAAAAGTCTATGGAGGTCTTTGTGTATATCTCAGTTGAGATGTCTCACCATGGTCACTGGAATGGTGAACATACTCTTGAGCAGCATGTCTACAGGTCTGAGAGAGGAAGGCGCCACAGTCTCAAACAGTGTGTTTAACACTCCCAGTGCCTCCGGAGAGTCCAGATGCATCTGTGGGGACAAATATGTTTATTCAAACAAATATAAGCTGCCAGGTCATTTCATTACACACATTGTAGTCTGAGTGACTACTACTTCCATGTTAACATTTTACTGGCAATGTTTCTATTTAAATGCCAAGTGAATTTTAAGCAACATTTTGAAATATTATAAATAACTAAGAATAGGCCAAGTTACACGTGGCTGACACGTTTCATGCTGTCCGGAGGTAAAGACAACGAAAGAAGTGCAAACTGCTGATTAGTCATTTGAGTTCAAGTTTTGCTATGTAGCAATTTATTGAAAAAAGGTGTTTCCATCTCCCATTATGTGCATTATCTCTCTATTTAAAAAGTCAAAAACCGCCACAGGTGAGCATTGAAATGTTTTTGGGATATTTATTCAAATTTTTCTTTTTCAAACTTTTTCTAATGCAATACTTCAAAAATGATCATCAAAACACATGGAAACACATCTATGATGTACCCGTTTGAACATCCAGATGAAAGAGGTGAATAATCAAACATGTACCTGCAAATGTTTTCCTACCTGTTGCTTGGCAATCATGGGAAGTATAACATCAGCAATCTGTCTGGACAATCTCTTCCACTTGTCTTCATTCTCTTTGTGACACTGCTGCAGTACAAGGATGAACATCTCCAACACCTACGACACACATGTGAAAGTACATGGAAGAGAAAAGAGCAGCTGGAATGTCTGACCACTTTAACTTGTGGTGCCTCTTTGCATCTACTTGTAACCATACCTGATGGTACTGTACGAGCCTGAGGAGCATGGAAACCACCACTTCTTTCTGTGTATCCAGCTCTTTGCCTGCATCTGCTTTGTTAGAGCCCCTCAAGACAAACAGGTCATGAACTATTGGCTGCAAGGCTGGGATGGCTGTAGAGGTAGAAGGAAAGTAAGTAAGTACATCCATATCAGTCATTGTGTTTCTGTTAATTATGTGGAGCATCACCACCAAAGAAAAACAATAGGAATTAATGGAGCTCGATAAAAACATCCTTAGGAGTAGAAGAAATGAGCATTGACACCTTGACACATTGTGTGTGTGGTGTATTCCTCTCACCATGTGTGACAGCCTTCCTGCCGCTGGCCATGATGCCATCACAGAGCTGGATAATTTTGGGGATGCTGATGATCTGTTTGGAATGGTAGCGCTCATAAGACAGCAGCACCAGGAAGAAAAAGATGTTGGGAATGATGGCCTCAGAATCTCTGTGCGGGAAGAACAACAGCTATTTTAGTGCAAAGGACAGTTTTGTAATATTAAAGCTATCACACAGCAAGTGGAAGCAAGCATTAATCATTTATGTAACCACAAAAACTTCATACATAGATGTTTTACAGGATTTACTGACAAAGAAAACTTACCTGAACTGTCCCACTTCAATGTACTCAAACTGCTTTAGAACAAAGCCTATGAAGACCTGAAATGTACAGAAATGTCTGAGTGAGATAAATTATAGAATTTCAAGTTGGATTCATGCAAAAATGTGCATGTGTGGGTTTTACCTGATCCGAGTCGAGTAGGCAGTAGTTGACTCTGAGTTGCACAAGCTGGGCGAGCAGGTCCAGCACTTGTCTCTGCAGGGCCACAGAGGTGCTGGTGGTGTACTGCTTCAAAGCTTTGATCACCAGTGGTTCAAACAGCCGAATGTGGTTGTGGATGGCATTCTGGGAAATCAGAGAGAAAAATACAGCTTTCAGAACAGCAGTAGCCCACATAAGCAACACTTGGTGTCTTGTTCTACAGCAGAACAGCGTGAGTGTACCTTATCTCCTCTGTGACGTGTTGCATTTGCGATGTTGGACCTCAGCTGATTGGATGCTTTTTGCATCACATCAAACCATCTTAAAACATGAAGGGGGAAAAAAGTAAAGTTTGTTATATCCTACATGCGCACATCAATACAAAACGGTTGTATTTATCTGGATGCGTGGGATCTCATGCACACAAATGTGAGCGTTTGCTCTCACACAAGATCTGTGTTGCTTCTGCTCACCCAGAGGTGTCCTGTTCCTGCTCAGCCTGCACCATGTTACGAAGACTAGCATCAGCCAGAGCCTGGGTGAAGTGTGTGTATGGAGCCATGAAGCAGTAATGGTAGAGGCCTGGTCGCAGGCTGGAAGAGCCGAGACGGAGAGCCTTGCCCTGGGAACGGCTGGGTCCACTTAGGACACCCTCATACTGGGAGGCCAGGTTGGTCCCAAACAGGGTCTTCAGCAACTAGAGAATGAGACTTCAACTTTTAGCGCAAGCAATAAACTGAAAATATACCAGCTAAAACTAAATGAACAATAAAATAAAGGTACAATTTTGATTAAACTCATCAACTAGATTCTCCAATTTAGTTTTCACATCCAATAAGTTCCAGTGGTGTGTCGTAAACCTCTTACAAATCAGCTCACAGTGGTCATTTCAGTTTGTACCACTCATCCATGCAATATTTAAAATGAATCTGGTGAAATAGCATCTGATTGATAAAACTTGTTTTTACTAAAGAATAGCACCACTAAACACACTGCATTTTCTTTAACTTGATCACAACTAAAGCATCTATAAGGTTTGCCATGTCAGAAATGTAAAGCAGCAACGGTAAGAATGATTCAGTTTAATTCTGCAGTCATTTAACAAAGTTCCAATATGGTGGAAAAATGATCAATGAACACTAAAACAAGAATGATATCTGTGGATAGAAACAGGAACGCTGGAGTGAAACAAAACTCCAAACCCAAAGTACTGAGAACAGGGAGTGCTTGCTAGCCTCGTGCACAAACACACAAGTTCAACTTCTAAGGACACAGCTAAGGGGAGATGATAGTCATGATTTGGCATATGGTCAACGCTGCTACTAAGCAGGACCATCACAGCTCGGGGGGACTGTCCCATCACATGAGGCAGTGGAAATGCATGTCATGATGTCTTGGCTGAAGACAGCTTGGCTAAAGCAGACCAACGGAAAATCCTCATATCTCTGAAACTGATCAGATCATTACATTTTTCAGTCGTTGCTATTCTGTGACTTGGCCACTGAGCTCTTGGCTCCACCATAGTAGTAAGCATGGACGTAACCAAAATCTCGTCCTTTGTTAACTCTCTGAATTCAGTCCTTGAATTTTGTCTCGTGACTGTTGGTCACAGCCGAGTCACTTGTAGCTTCACTTTAGTGCTCAAAATCACAAAATTTCTTGTCTTTTTACAGAATCTAGTAAGAGCAAAGGGTTTATGTTTTAGCAAATTTTGAAATAAGACACATAGAACAAAGTGATTTGGATAAAATATCACAATTTTAAGCTTAGATTGGAAAAAACTTGAAAATCTGATGATTCCTCCTGTTTTATGGTTTCTTTCTATGATAAATGGTGTAATTGTGGCAGTTTTTAAAGATAATGTGTTTTTCAACACCGCTGGTGGGCTTTGGGGTTCGGTGGTCTAATTCTAGTCTGTTCTATTATTCAAAACTGACAAGCAGGGCCTGACCACTGTTTTTTTGTTTTTCTTGGTGCTTCGAGTTAGCTTATCAGAAAATCAGGGAGTTAGTTTTTTCAAAAGAAACATACCAGATATTCATTTGTAAAGAAACTACTCTCACTTCCCAACAATAATGTATGGAACCATCGCACAGGGAAACCAATGCCTTTACAGGCCCTGTCGGCAGGAACCAGCCTCACTCTGTGTGGAGTCGCACCGATTGTAGCACACTGCTCAGTGCTAGAACCATCAAGACTGCCACACACAATAAATGTGACAGCCCAAAAATGAAATATTAAATTCAGAGGCATAAACAGAGATTACTGACCTGTTGTACACAAACAGTAGCCATGGTCGGTTCTCTGGAGAAGCAGGACTTGAGGTATCCCAAAATTTCCTCCACACACTAACAGAAAATAAAACACATTATGTTCTATTGATTCCAGGAAGCAACCTCATCCATCACCTTATCTAATTACCAAAGACCACCAACAACCTGATCCCACTAATATTAACACTTAAATGTTCAAAAGACCCGATAAGATCATCTTTACCTTGCCGATGTCATGTAGTGTGGCCAGCTCCAGCAGCTGAGACAGAACATCTAAGGTGGAACGCAGAAAACCTCCAAACTTCTCCTGGCTGCTGTGGAGGTCCAACGTCACCTAGGAGGGAAGAAATGCCATTACTACCACCTCAATTCAGGCTACAAAACCTCGTAAAAACACTTTTCTGTAGTGATGAGTGTTCTGACCCTGTAGTTGGCATGTGTAGCTTTGAGCACATCATAGAGCTTGAGGTAGGGGGGCAGGTGGTAGAAGCTGCCAAGGGTGGTAGATTTGTTTACTGCTGTGGACCCTGTGCTGTCTGCTGGTCTGCCTGCTCACAAAAACAAACACAAATACCAACTTCTGAAATATTCAGATACTCAGATGATCTGTAACTGTGTTGGAGGATGGTGAGTTGTCCATGTACCTGTGTTGACCTCATTGCTTTTCTTTGGGCTCATCGGGGCAGCACTGGGCTCAGCAGCCTCCTTCTCCTTGCCTTTTCTACGGATGGGACTAAGGGAGGGGGTGTTGCTCAGTGAGGGAAGAGCGGCCTGAAAATTAGGAAACAGAGTACAAAAACTGAACTCAATACAGCGCATGAACCTGTCGCAGATAAATGCAAATAAAATGTGGCTTAAATATTTGCTTGACTATGAGCAAATCAAACGAAATAACACAATCCCTCCTCAGACTTGCCTTAACTGCTGGTCCTGGTGGTGTGTCATCCAACACATGGGAACAGATGTTGAGAACTTTTAGCAGGTGGGAGAAGAGTTGCTCCACCATTGCCACCAGGGAGCGCTCGGACAGTGCCGCCCAGGGCTCTTCCATCTTATTTGGGCCTCCACTGGTGTTCCCACTACTGCCTTCCTCCTCTCCAGCCCAAGGGTTGCGCATGCATTTAGGAGCCACGGCTGGGAACATGATTAAGAGACTGGTTAGTCAATAACAGGTTATGTCTATTGCCTGGAAAGTTTTGTTTGAGAGAAAAGCTGTATTACATTTGTGCATGTAATTTCAAGCTACATTAAAAACAAGGAGAAATTTTCATGCAAATTACCCACCAGCAAGCAGGTTGCCAGAAAGCAAGAGTGCGTCTTGATGTGCTGAGAGATCCAGTGGAAACCATGCAGAGGATAATAAAGAGAGCACCATGTTGGCCATTCCTACTGTCAGAGTCCTCCGCTCAGTGTCTGGTGCAGATGAGGTGGTCGAAGAGGCTGGAGCACTGCTGGGCTGTGACAAACTGCACAACAGAGGGGACAAGGACAGAAGATAGTCAGCAAAATGCAACTAGGATGGCATTAAAAGAAGGTAAAAAAAAATTAATTCATGAGCGAGAGAGGGTACACAAACCTAAGGGCTCTGCCCCTGCTGCGGTTGAGACTGGAACGGGAAGAAAAGTTGCTGCTGGAGCTAATATAGCCACAGTGCCAGCCTGTGCTCCAAGTGCCCACTGGAAAATTTGAAGCCAGGAAGCACAAGGCCTCACAGCAGCCAAACTGCAGAGAGAGACAGAAGAATAGTATTTGAATATATTGTTAAATTCAATACACACACCAGGAACTTGCTGTAGAGCAGGTGAAAAAAAAGGACAGTGATATGCTGCAAACTTACAGTTAGGGCTCTGGAGGTGGACGAGGTGAAAGCGTGGGAGACGGCAGTAACAACTCTGGACAAGTTGTTCTCCAATGTGACGTCCGACACAGCGTTGGACAGGTTGTAGCCTCGGTATGTTCTGGCAGACAAAAAAAAAAGTGTTTTGAGTCTCCTACAGGAGTTTTGTAATTGCAAACAGTTAAAACTTTTAACTAGTTCTGATCACTTGGAAAAGACATTTAAAAATTAGATTGCACCAAAGCTAAGATAATTTGTATAATAAGATGGACTGTGACATGAAGAAACACCAGATCTAAACCTTGAGAATAGCTGACATTAACAGAACCTTAGGTGTGACACGAAAGGCAAGTGAGACTGTTTCTGTGTGTACCTTGTGATTGTGCTAACTGTGAACTGGGAGGGGGGTTGTGTCTCATGCATAAGTAGCTGCAGGTAGACTGAACTCTGGTCCCGAGCTATCGCCACCACTGGGTCCACCTGGCCCTGATCACAGTCATAGAACAACCTGGGAACCAGTCTGGTACAGAGACAGACACAGAGACAAGAGAAGGTTTAGAGGATAATAAGGGAGAAGCAAGAAAACACATACTTAAAGTAAAGTCCAGCATGTACAGGATGCATGACATAACAAAGACACTAGATGTAAAGCATTAGCATACCTGCTGACAGCAGAGGCGGCCACATGCCGTACTCTTGGATCATCATCTCCCAACAGACGTATGACTACATCATTCAGGACCCTTTCTTGCAGCCGCAGACGCTAGACAGAGGAATGAGAAGAATTTTAGGACCTCAGTCAGCAGCTGAATGTTGAGAACTAAAGATTATACGTCCTGCATGTGTGGTTGGGTGTCTGGGATTTTACACAGCAAAGAATACAGACTGGAGAACTCACCCCAGTGTAGTGGTGATCTCCTTTGTGTAAAGCCTCAGTTTTCCTCTCCAAGAAATTAACTAATCTAAAACACAAAAAAAGTGAAAATCTATATTAGGCAATTACAGGTAATACAATGTAAGACAAGCATTGTATTTTAAATAAGACACTGTATCTAACAGACATTGTTAAAGATATAGATTACAGTGATTTTAAAACAGAAAGATGCAAAATTCATCTTACCGGAAATCCAACTCAGCCAGAGTTTCCAAGAGCTCAGTGCGAACGAGCCAGTAGGAGGAGTCCCTTAGAGCAAACAGATCTATGACCAACTGCAGGCCGAGCTCACTCAAGGTACTGCTACACACCGTCATGATGCAGTGCTGAAACACAAAGGGAAAAAGGTCAGACTCACAAACATTCACTCAGAGTACGGATAACTGACACATTCACACAGATCTGTCTTACCCTCACTGCAGAACAAGCCAACTTGCAGGTGACAGAGGATTCGTCTTTCAGAGCTTTTTGGAGCAAAGGCACCAAGTCCACCAGGGACAGAGGGTTACCTGTTGCACTCTGCACACTGGCCAGCCAAGTGTGTATGTTGTAGCGTGTTTTGGTGAGAGCAGCCTGTATGATGGCTGCACAGAGGATGGCTGTGGCCCCTCTGATCTGGGGGTCCCCATGGTCAATGAGGCCCAGAACATCACTGATATACTGCTGCTCTGCATGGGACAGAAAAGAGAGTATGGTCAAAGACAGTGCAAACTAACACGTGTCAATTCATGCATTTTATAACTGACAAGTGTACTACACGCCTTTTTTCATATAAGATGTTTTGGCAGATCAAAATAGGAGAAACACATGTATAGAAGAAAACTGATAATGGCTGAATTCCATTTAGCTGCTTAACTTTTGTCTTGATATCGTGTGAGCTAGCTCACAGTCACAGCTTACTGGAGTTTTCCTATATAACTGAGCCACTGTACTCAGGCCACAAGTGCTTTTCCAACTATGCCAACTCAAAATGTGGTAGAAATTAGACTTGCTGTCCATCAAATTGCATAAACGCCAGTTACCTCAATCTAATTTTACAGTAAGAGTTGGTAAGTAGATCAAACAATTTTGTGTTTAATCAACAGTTCGATTTACCTGCAACAATTCACACCTGCATCAAATATTATGCCTGTGGGCCGCCGTAAAGCTCACTGAGTTCAGGCGTTACCCTGTGGGCGCAGGTCACCAGCAGCGGTCATGAGTTCGAGTCCGGCTCAAGACCCCTTGCTGCATGTCACTCGCCTCTACACCACCTTTCACCCTGTCTCTCTCTCTCTCAATAAAAATGGGGAAAACTCCACCAAAGATACTTTAAAAATAAAATAAAATCTTATGCCTGTACAGCTACATTCAATCCAAGATCTCAAAGTTCTGCATTGTTGTTTCATCATTACCTCATCTATTTCATCATAGCACATTCTTTCTTCACTACATCATGGTGTTCAATTCTCACTCCTAATACAATGTCACAGTGTGAGATCCTAAATCAGTGGCCCACCCAAACATGTGTTTTCATTTACTGCCATATTAGACTTCTCCTAACCTTCTGAGGTGTGCGTAGACTGAGCTTGATTCACACCCACCCCACTTTCCTGTTTAATATGCTGCATTTGATGGAAAGTCAGAACTCGGAGTGTCCAATCTCTAACTAGGAAAAAATTAAGAAAACACCACTACATCTCAGATTTTTAATTTGGGTAAGGTTTCTTAGCCTGGGCGTCAGCATTTTATGCCATTCCTGAGAGTGGAAGCCTACACTGTAGACTGTACATAAATACAGCTTGTATACTTTTAAGTTTAATGACCAAAGCATTAGACAACATAGCCTTTGCACATTATTCTATTCTTCTTCACATGTCTGCTGTTGATCATAGAAAAGCAATAAAGCAAACTAGGAGGCAGCTACATCTCTCTTCCCTGTCACCCCTATGTGCACTGAACGCACAGATGATGAAAATTAATTTTGAGGTCTGACTTCCCACTTCCAAGGTAAATCGAATGCTGCATTAGTATAGGAGTCTAGTGACCTCACAGAAATCTCAGTAAGCCCCACCCACTTTAAACCTAGGCAGAGAGCTAAGCAGCCAAAGTGAGACCACCTATTACAGCTTATACACTAGAGAGGTTTAGTCTTTCTGTGCGTTCCAAATAACATACCTCTCACATACTACTTCGTCATAACATTGTGCCGTCAACTTTGTGCATATATATATCCGTTGCAGTCTGTAGTGTGAAATAAGCTGTCATATGCCTGAGTGCTCAGTGCAGCTCAAGCTTGTTACTTACACGATAGACCGTGGTGAATCTTCTGCTATGCCAAGGATTGTGGGTCAGAAAAGCATGCCAGCTTGCATAGTGCAAAATGAGGCCGGATGTAGGATGATATCCTGATAATTTTGGCATACTGCAATTGACGTACTATGTATTGGGACATACTCAATGTTTTTCTGTCATTCTATATAGTATGGTAGTATGGGCACTGGTATGCACCCTTTGTTCTAGTACACAAATCACTCAACCGTCTTCATGGACTACACTGTATTTGTAAACTGTGACACAATGCCATGAGGGCTACTGTAGGCTGCATTTTGTTCACAAAGGATTTTACTATCTAGTAGCTGTTGAGCATATTCTACATAGGATGGTATTGGTGAGTTTTAGTGACTCCTACCTTCTACTGGAATACCGTCCAGCGGCTCCAGATAGAGGGAATTAAAAAAGGCTTCGGGATGCAGTGCCGCTGCTGCTCCAACACAGCTGACCGCCAAGGCCTTCACACTCACTCGCACCTCTTTGTCAGGGATCAAACCTGAAGAAGGTAAATAACGGCAAATACAAATATCAGAAACATGCGCTAACAAGCACAACTTTGAAAACTTTTTAAAGCAGAGGCCTGAACAGTGCAGTTGTATGTTGCAGTTGGAAGATTTGAGTTCACAGGCCAAAGTTCCCTGTCAACATTTCTTTTCAATAGGTATTCAGATTTGAATGTATTTTTGTTACAACCAGTAACTTCAACCAGTAAATTAGTCAAATTATTGTTCTTATATTCTCAAATGTATATTTGTCATTTTGCATTGTTTTGATAGACACCCACCATTTTTTTGGCCTGTCAGCAAGAAGGAAGCAGAAAGAAGTCGTACACAGTGCACTAGTGGCTCCACCCTCTGGTCAGTATAATGTCCAATTGGACCCTTTATTCGTGATGGCTGACAGACAGGCAGAAAAGTAGCATAATCAGACACAGGACTTTTTTTTACCTCTACTTCTATTGTAAACAACTCAAATGGAGGTTTTTGTATGTGCGGCCTTACCTTATTATCAGGTTCAGGTTCGACAGGTTCGTCCTTTGGTATGAAGCGGTCCACACTGCTGTCTGAACCCTGCCGGTTGTGACCTCTACCTTCAAAGAGGTGGGGCTTGCTCAGAGCTGCACACAACACAGAAACAAAAACCATGATTAAGGTCTTCTATCAATAAGCAGAGCCTGTCTGTGTTGCTGTGTACACAAACATACCCAGTGCTGACTGCAGGAAAGGTTCTGGGGGTTCTTCTTGGGAGGAAGACGCCGTTCCTTCATCCTCTTCATCTTGTAGTGTTCCAATCTGCATCCCAGAGTACTGACTCTCACTGCCATCCAGGACCTTAAGCACACACACAAGAGACAAACATCTTCAGAAGGGATTACAAATACACTAAATGTGACAAATTGTCTCAGTTTAAAACGCAACCGCATGCAAACAATAACGATATAGATTTGACACATTGAGTTAGATCTGCTGGATTGAGGATAAAGACATTACACAACACTTCACTAAAACTGCAAACATTCTCCTGTTAAAGGTCTACTGAATCATGCTTGGGTCAACACAATTTACAGCAAATTAACTACATAGAGGAAAAAGCACAAGCTGAGAAATTCTACAATTATGGTTGCCACAATCCAGAGGAAGAGCAAGCTTTTGATCCACTCTGACTCCGAAATGAATTCCCCCTCAATTATTTTAAAGTACAAGTTTTAGGTAATCTGTAACACCTTCTAGCAAGAATCATTTTTGCGACAAGATCTCTTCCTAGAAAAATGAACCAATTGAGTACTCTTGAAATAATTGAAATACACTGTATACTTTGATTCTCTAGGTGTGGCTTCTACTGGAACAAAAGCCTGTCACAGCCTCTCCAAATGGTAGAGAGAACAAAATCTGAAGGAAACAGTTAAGGGACAGTTGGCCTTCATGCCTTCATTGCAAGTCAGTCACACGGGGTATCAGGGTTGCTTGTTTTTGCGAAAGTCTTTCAAAATTCATCAAATTTTTGGGAGAAAATCACCCGAAACGAGGAAAACAAAAAGGGGCATCCATCATGTATTGTCACTGACAACAAGAGGGAGGAGAAAAAAGTTACAAACCGGGAAAATTTTGTGCATGGGTTGAGAGACGAACAAGCCAACGAAAGGAGAAAGAAAGAAAAAGAAAGCCAAATGTTTCGAGACAAGCAAGCCCCTCCCGCTCTGTTCAAAGCATCCAATCGGCTAACCTTGTCACTAGTGCTAGAGGAGGACGAGGTGGCATAGAAGGAGGAAGAAGAGGTGAAAGAGAAAGAAGACGACGAAGAGGAAGCCGTGTAGACAGAGGAGTCGCTGTCTGTGGCATCGGGACCCTCTGTGGAAGTTGGCGAGGGTGGGGATGGCTCAATCACCCGCGGCAATGGAGTGCGCGACTGCGACGAAGTGAGGAGGAGATAAAGGAGAGGGGCAAGACCATAGAGGTAGAATTGTTAGAATGGAAACGTTTTTCTGGTTTGTGGGAGGCATGTCATGGTGACCGGCTACCTTCCTAAAGATGGACTTGAGGGTGTAGCATAACACCTCTTCCGATGTGTTTCAAAAAGCAGTTATGAAAATATAAAACTATTGTGCATCTAACATACAAGATGTTAAAGGTGCACGTAGTTCTACACATTTACGCAAAAAAAAATAAGAATATGAGATTCTATTTTTGTCATGTTAAGGGCAAGGACTAAACAGTTACGTACACAACAGCGGATGTATTTTAATGGAGTGAACATCGATCCTTGCGTTACAGAATCAGCTTATTATGTTAACAAAGTGCAATTATAGGGGTTTTTTAGTGACTTGAGGGTCTGTGATTTGATGATCCTCTTATGTGCACAATCTTAATTTCCCATATGATCTACTTTTCTGAATCATACAGATCACATCATGAAGGGTACTATATGTGTTATATTTTGGACGTTCAGTCACTGCTAACCAGCTAACCCCCGTCTTATCTTGTTTTTCCCAAGCTGCTGGCTGGCCAGGTTGCCGTTGTGGTGGTCCTTGGTGTCATGAAGCTGCCTCTCCAGTGAGTATCTCATCCTGCATACAAACTCTATACAACTTTATGATCTTGGACTGCAGCTGGTGATACTAGTCCTTGTCTATCTGTGACTAGATAGACGAGTAGCATCGCCAGCTGCACTCAAAGACATTTGAGTTGGAGAGACTCACGGCAGAGGGGACTAAAATTGAGGATTGCCACAATCGTGACCTGACCAGTCCACACCAAGGAAATCACAAGATGGGATGTGGGCTATCTGAGTAGCAGCAATTGAACTTTCACAGGAAGCTTCAAAGCAGCAGAGATACAAGTCCAGTCAGGACTTATATTTAAAAAAAATCTAAGTGAAAACAGAATGCAGAGATTTAGAGTTGGGGCTTTAGCCTGGAGTTCAAGTGAGAGTGTTTGTATGCAGGCAACCATATGCACAACTAATCATCATCATCTAATCTGTGGGGAGAATCATGTGATCTTCTGAAAAGATCGCCCAGTTCCATCTTGACTAACATGTTTGGCTGCCAAGAAGGAATTTATTTCCTGAGAAGTGAAAATGACTGAGTATCATTACAGCAGAAACAGATCGTGGACCACATCATCAGTCCAACAGCCAAAAATTACAAATTTAAAGGAATGTCATGACTAGGAGCACAAAAGGACAGCATGAAAAATTCTGACACAGAAAATCATACTGCTCCTAAGAGACGGACAGGAGAATATGTGACTTTTAACAATGGTTTTCAGGAAGAGAATCCTTTGCCAAAACGTATACTATTCTGGGACAGCCTTTGCAACAGCTAGTAGTGATAATCCGCATTTTATCTTGAAAAAGTCTCCAGTTAAGCAACTTGTAAGAAACATGCAAAACCACTGAAACCCTCTAATGCTTCAGAAAATAAGGGAGAAAGGTAGCAAAATTTGGTCCATTCTACAAATCCCAATTCTATGACGTGTAGCATCAGTCTTAAACCGAGAACAATGCCATTAGGGACATTAGGGTTCATAGTTAATTACAGCCTTGCATGGTAATTAAATCTTTAATTTCCTAGGGAAGCGCGCTGTCTTCTGTATTTTACACAAACACACACATATACGCACAAGTAAAGTATTTTCAGGCTGTACTCGCAAACCAAATTAAATCTGACTTGCATGCCCACATAGTCAAACTGACCAGTTCTGCTACGTCTGAAGGGGTGACAGCCGAGTCCGGTCCCTCTGTGGTGGTCTGGGACGAGTCGCTGGGTGGAAGTGAGCGATCATTAGTGCCTAGCAGTGGCCCTCCTTCTCCTAAGGGCCCGCCCTCTGGAGTGGCGTTCTCTGGTGTGGTGTAGTCAGCTGTTTCTGGTGTAACGTTGGCCCCGCCACTAGAGCTCTGACTCAGCATTTCCTCCTCGTTGTCATTGGGTGACTCGGGAGTGCCTGATGCAGATGTCCCGCCTCCACCGCCACCCTGCTCTGAGGAGGCACTGAGGTCCACAGAGTCACCAGGCTGCAGAGTGTGTTGTGAGGAGCGTGGCTGCTCGGTGATGATGTCCACCTGGGCCGCAGAGGAGCCGTCTGCACCTACGACTGATGCTGAAGTCACAAAAACACACCTTGTTTTTCTGGGGTATTGGCATCTAATTCCGCACTGTGAAATTATTAAGACTGCCACACTTGCTTATTACTTTACATAAGCCTGGTGGGTGCATCTCACCTGTGAAGGCACCAGTTGTGACCTCAGTCCTCTCAGGGTCATCCTCCAATGCATCTTCCTCTCCAGAGAGCATTTTACCTGCAAATAATACATTTTTCGTCAACAAGAGATATCAGCAATAATTTCAAAATAGGAGGGGAGAAAGACGCTAAAACCTAGGTTGGGAACAATTTACTTCCAAATGAATGCAAGGAAACACTGAATATATGTAACATTAACAACATATCAAGAATTTAGAGCTGAAGTCAATCAAAGATAAAGTTGCCCAAGTCCCGACTGAAACATCAGTGAGAGGTCAGAGGTGAGCAGAGGAGATAAATAGACAAGTCACCTCTCTGTTTCCTGAGAAGGAGTGGACTGCAGGAAGACCCTCCCCCTGCTGCAAATGGCAGGAAAACAGGAGGCAGAAACAGCAGGTGAGGAGGAGAAAAGCAGCAAAAGCTCAGAAAAGACTTGTAGGAAGCAGACACCATTAATTAAAGGCGAGAGAAAATTAGTTACGGTGCAAAGAAAAAGGCCACAAACACAGACCAAAGCAGAAACTAGAGTAAAGCACCAACACAGTTTGGCTGACTGATTTCCTGGCAAGGTCAGTATGAGCAAATGAATTATAAGCTACCTGAAGCGTATGCATATATGTCCCAAGTGCAGGGTGTTTATGTAAATACTTTAAGACCTTTATCATTACTGGAATAACAAGCATTATAACACACACAGCCCCAAATCATTGATGCAATTACCAATGAGCTCAAGGATGCTCCCAGAACGCGCTCGGTTTTCAGTGTCCTGTCGAAACACACTGGCATGTAGAATGCTGCCGGGAGTGATGAGCATGTGCAGAAGCTCTGGTGGGGGAGTCCTGAACACCTGCTGCAGGAGCTCCAGAGCAGCTGTGACCACATTGTGATCCCAGTGCTGCGTGTAGTGTAGGGTCAGCTCGTACACCTTCAAACACACAGAATATTACACAAATAATTATACAAACACAGGCATATATGCAGGCTGACTTTCTGATAGACACAAACTCACTCTCACCTGTAGCAGTTGTTCAGGTGTTGGCTGCACATCAGCCTCTTTTCTCATGACTCCAAAGCTTCCTTTGAGGCTGGTGGTGTTGACTTGCTGCTGCAGCAGAGGCATCAGGTAGCGAAGCGTTAACAGCACCCCCAGAATAAGATGGCTCGGGTGTTCCTCATCCACTGGAACCAGCAGACCTGGAAAATGACAAGAGGACATGGTGCATGTTTTCTTGTGCTATTTCACAGAAATAAGCTTAACTATAAAGTCAAAAGTAAAAAAGGAGGGAGATGCATGTCCAGAGTCTGGGTATGGGCATTTGTGTGACCTACCCAGCAGCACATTAAGGAGCCAGGTGTAGAAGTAGCTGGTGCGTCTGGAGTGTTGGCACACACTGACAGCTGAGCTGGCTGCTGTCCGTCTGATGGTGGGGGAACTGGACTTCAGATTGGCCACAAAGGACTTCAGCAGCACCTGGAACAGAAGTGGTTCGATTACAATGAAGACAATCTTGCAGGATATGCATATGCCATCATGAATATTGTGTCTACCACACAACTATTTTCAGTCTTAGTAGTCACAGGGGTTGATACCTTAATCTCACTATCATTAGCAAAATGTCCCAAAGCTGACATGATCTTGGGCATTGCTGCAGCCAATGTCTCCTGCACCATCTCCTCCTGCCGCTTGATGATTCTAGTGAGGCACGGCAACAGGTTGACCAGGTAGGGTCTGCACCACAATGGAGAGAAGGAGGAAGGAAGATGTATGAAAACAAATCAAAGATAAGAAGAAAAGAGCATTTGAAGTAGTTACAGTTGTAATGTGTTTACCACAGAGAACATCATTAGACTTGATGAATTCACTTCATTTTTTTTGCAACATTTCCACTTCCCACCCTGAGCATGACAAAATGTATCCTTTTTTTTTTTTTAGGTATTTCAGTTTTTACCTGCATTTCTGTGGTCTGATGAGGTGGGCAAGCTCAGCAAACCTCCACAAAGCTGCCCTCAGACTCCGAGAGGCACCATTCTACAGAGGCACACAAACGCTCTTTAATATCGCAAGCCCTAATATCACCATGTCTACCACCATAGTAGTATTTTTTTTAGCATAAAAAGAGGCTCATTATATAAGCCTATATCTCATTACCTTTTTAATTTCTTTGTACAGCTCCAGCTGCAGTCTAGGCAAGTTGGAGTCCATCAACGCCTAAAGATAAAAGTCAAAAGATCACCCCAAGCAACACAAATGATTCAACAAAAAAATAGAATAGAAATAATGTTCTTAAGTATATTTTGAGAATTATTCATCTGTTCTCACTGAATACCAATTGAAAATTAAATAATGATCAATGTATTGTACAGAAAACTTTAAGAAAAATATGAAGGGAAACATGGAAAGGAGCCTTTTGGTGTCCTACTCACTTTGATAATTTTGTTCAGGCACTCATCGGCTACCATCCGGACATCTGATTCGCTGTCATCACTGCAGAGCAGAAACATCTCCATGGCGATGCCGAGCAGTTTCTGAAACTCTGGAGATGTTCTGTTCCCAGGACCATAGAGAAGAAAAATGTTGGACAAATATTATTAAACATAACCATTTTAGATATGTCCATATGTTTGCATTTGCCTTTTTCTGAACTGTTGACTGTCTAACATGAACTAATTCACACCAAAGTGACCATTAAGGAGTATTAGGCCTTTTTTACAAAGGACATTTGGAGGCGTTACAGTAGGTGAACACAGTTGCAAGCATAGATTGTATGTAAAGATGGACAGCATGTCACCACCTCCTAGTATTGTATTAAATTTAAGCCAAAATATCCCATCCGTGGTCACTACTAAAGACACTGGTTGCACATGGCATCACAAAGATGACTGCCTCAGTGTCATTGTCAAACTTTATGCATAGTTTATCATCCCAAATGATCAATAGTAAAATTAGGAGTTGGCTGAATTCAATTTAGCTGCTTGACTTTCAAGGTCCTTGTATTGTGCATGATAGCTCACTGTCACAGCTTAAGGTCTGTTTGGTCGGTTTGATCTTGACTGGCAAAGGTCAACAAACAAACCAATCAGAATATGGCATCAACTGTCATTTATACTATTTCTGAATAAAGTCGACGGAAATTAGGAAAAGGGAAAAAATGTTTGTCTGGCTCTGGCAGCAGGGGGGAGATGATATGCCGCCACTCTCATGGGTTGTTTTTTTTCTGCACACCCTGTAGCGCTACTATCCACTGTCTCCATCACACGTGACATGCATCAAATCAATGTTGTGGAGTCTGGCACAGACTGAGACCAAGATTTTATTAGACATATCCTGCAGAGTGTAAAACGCAGTAAACTTAGCAGTCATTGTTGCTGCACTGTCTTTAACTGGAATACTCGGTGAGAACAGAGCCATTGATAATATAAAATGTAACAAATGTAGTTTTACCACTATGACAAGTCAAATGTCAACCTTCTCAGACAGTTACAGCTTTGATACACCCTTACCACTTTGCTTCCTCACACACAAGGATCTAAAGGATTTTATAGACTACAATCTTAAAAGGGAAACTGAAGGGAAATCCTAAAAGAACTGAATCAAAACAGATTTTACTTCACTAAACAAGGCCTACCTCAGTGACTGAGCCACAATGTTTTCACATATTGTCAGACAGTGGGTCACCCTGTCCTTCTTTGTGGTAGCTTGCTCCTTTTTTCTGTGGAAGCATGAGGAGACGAGAGAGAAAGCAGAGGACAAGTAGAGACAGAGGTAAAGACAGATTAGGTTCAGAGAACGAGGCAGCGCCTTCATGAAATTCTACTACTGGGAAGTCATTCCATTTCTACACAGGATCTGAATTAAATCTTTTACTTATAACAAAACAGCGTAATAGAGAGAATGCCGAACACAATGCTGCACACTGCGACACAGCTCACTTCTGTAGATGTCACAGAGAAGAAATCAACTACAGGGATCCCCATGAGGGCATGAAAGGAATCACAGTGTACATTTAAACTCAAGCCAACAGTGTTGATAGTTCTAAATGACCTTTCCAAATGTGGAAACTCACAAGGCCACAGTGTCAGACAAATTTATCCTGCATCTATTCATAAAACATATATCTAAGTAACATAATGGCAGCAGCATAAAACCTGTCACATTCTGTGGGATGTGTAGGTGAAGCAAGTTTTTAAGGAGGGGACACAGAAAGAGACATAGCATAGCAGTTTTATTAACTCAGCATTACAGTCCAATTAAGTTATTATAAACCTTAAAACATAAAAATAATGGCTGATCATAAAAACTTAGAGATGACGTCAGTCCAGAAGGCCCCCATGTTAATGCACCTGGTCATCGGCAAAAGTACTTAATATACTGCTCTTTATACCCAACCTCCTGTGCAATTAACCACGTAATAGAGAACCGTTAAATTCATCCTTACACATGCGTGGCCATCAATGAGCGGTTGCCCTCTGTGTTGGCTATCATTCAGCTAGTCTGACCCTAAAAATCTGTCAATCTGATCACGATAACATTAAGGGAGGAAGCCTCACAAAGAAGAGACGCAGTCTGGCAACAAGTAGGTCTAAAATGGCTGAGAAGTTTAATTAACTGCTTACACTCGTTGCTATCTTGCATGTTAGCGTAACTAGCTTCAAGCTATCTAATAAACCTTGGTTAGCAACCTGAGAGGCACTAGCGTTGCTAGCGAGCTAAGTGACTAGCCCAACGGCTGCTAGCTTGCTATTATATCGCCGATGGTCAAAAAAACACTTACTGTCTCTGGACAAGCTCCTCAGCGGTCGGTGGCCCCTGCTGTTGCTGGAATGACTTCAATGACTCAAAGGCCTTCATCAGTTTCTCCATGGTGGCCATTTTAGCAATCTACAATAAGCGAGCCTGCTTGCTAATATTTACTATGTCAGCTAACTAGCTAGCACAGTGGGGACAAGTTAACGTTAGCCCACAGAGAGAGCGAGAGGTGCGTAGTGCGACGAGAGTGCTAACACTGCTCGCGACAGCTACCACCGGCTCTCCGCCTTCTCTTCTTGCAAGAAGTCTCTTATTCTGTCACAATATTACTCCTAAATGAACCAAATGTTGGCCGATAATAAGCCATCTTTGATGCAGCGCTGCGCTCACCCGACCAATCAAACCAGGAAGTGGCATATGTGACAGCTTGACAGAGAGGGGAGGGGTGCAGCATGAGCGGCCAATCAGACTGCGGATTTGTTTTGAGTGAATTGACAAAGAACCAATCAGCGACTGCAACTTTTTTTCTTTTGTTGTTATTGTTGCCATCACGGGACTCCTGAAATCCAGACTGCAAGACAGATTTGTTCAACACTAATTTTGAAGCTGTGGCTTTTAGCAGTGCGCCAAAGATGAGGGGGAGCTGTGAGAACGGAGAGAGCGTCTTGGGGACACAATTAAGATGCATGAAAACCCGTGATATGAATAATTATACTATAATTTATTAGCTTATTAATGTTACCACCTCTACCACATATCAAGGGCAGAGAATGAATGAAGAAAAAACAACCCTCCAGTACTGAGAAATCTATAGCTTTCATCTGTAATAAATTCCTATATAATGTGCACGTGCTCTAATAAAGTCCTACCTAACCTATTAAATCAAGTTTCTTTATATAGCATGTTTAGAACAACCTGAACTGACCAATCTGCTGTGCAAGTTACCAGGCAGGCAGCAATTTAAAAAAAACATATATGCAAAAAGCAAGACAGGATAAGTAAAATCAGTTTGTAAAACAAAATAAAAGAGTATAAAATACTAAAACAAGACAGACAGGATATCAATGTGTAAGGTCAATTGCTAACATAAAATGTATATAAAATACAAAAATATTAAAATTATTAAGAGCAACTAAAAGCCAGTGAAATCATGTGCACCTTGAGATTTTCTTCTTAAAAATGTAAATGGAGGAGGAACATTTCATTTAGACCTTTGAAGCGGCCACTGCAAAGACATTGTCTCTTTTACCCACCAGCCTTGATTGTGGAACAGTTTACAGCAGTTGGTCTCACAATCTAAGAGGCCCAGAGAAGTTCAGAAATATGACCAGGTGCCAAACCATGCATGGCTTTATTAACAAATAAAAGTTAAATTAAAATCAGTTCTGTATTTAACAGGTAGCCAGTGCATGAATGCTAATACAGGTGCTTTCCATCTTTTTGGTATCAGTTCTGCTCCCATAGAAAATATGCATTATGCCACCAGTTAAGTTATACATAACACAGGTCATGGCACCACTTTTACTCCTCCCATCGATGGCCATTTATTTTCCAACAAACAATGAAATAACTATGACACAAATAAGTCAAGACACAAGTTTTTTTTTTATACAAATGGCAGTGTATTATTTCATAATTACAAATGTCAGATATGGTACAACAACCAGTGATACAACTTGTACAAGAATTAATAATGACTGCAGTGGTTGAACGACATGACTGTACAGATAAAAAAAAAAGAAGAAAAATCAAGTCCCAGGCCGAGTTTGAATACCAATAATGCATTTGTCATTCCTCCCTTCCTTGAAAAATATCACTCAACTGACAAATCTGGACAGAAGAATGCGAAAGCCCGCAGAACCTCTCGACTTGTATCCCAAAACTAGACTCAAGTAACGTCAAGGAACTGAGGATCTCTCACTTCTAAACTTCGGAGGAAAGGCAGGAGAGAAGGAATGCTTGTTATGTATTCAAACCAGGCCAACTCAGCTGGTCACCTTGCCATTCATAAAGTTGTCCTCAGATACCAGTGAGATATGTTGGCACTAGAAGGTCATCATTTACATATACAAGGAACCTGAAGTATTACAAACTGATACATGCTTGAATAATAAAACATATGCATTTTTTTTAAAACAGGCATTACAATGCACTTAGTGCGGACATTCAAAACTGTTGAGCTGTTTAAAGTTCCTCTATGTGAAGGAATTTCTCTCAGAATGGACGGAAGGTTTAAGAGGTTGAAAAAAAAAAGGCGGGATGTCAGAAATCAACTTGATAATTGGCACATATAATAAAGGCTGTCAGTCTTTCTTCAGTAAATTCTTCGGATAACAAAACACGTTCAATTTAGCTAATGTTGCTTTTGGTATCATTGGCAAAAAAGTTCAAGACACTTCCTATAGTCATTGTCAAAACACACCATAGTGCAATGAAACCAAACAGAACTTCTTCACTGCGATATGGATGATATAAGAGTAAAAGATCCTCAAAACAATGACAGAGGCATGGCTGGCAAAAAACACAGTTTAGTTTCCCTGTGAGAATGAGTGAATGTGTGTTAGAGCTTAGTTACATGTTAGAAATACATAATTTACAAGGTTTTTGAGGCTAAAGAGCTAAAAGGCTAAAAATCTACATAGGCAAGCGAAATCAGCTTCAAAATGTGCCTGAGAGCAACAACAACAACAAAAAAAGATTTAAAAAAGACACTCAGAAACTCAAGTGACGATAAGCCAGCAACAGCTAGATGCACACATGTGATTCCTGATAATGGAATGTGCAACAGGGGACACAATTTTAGGACAAGCCACCTCTCGAAAATTGCTTAATTAAACTGGGGACTAAACGCGTACCATTTTAAATGTATGCAGTCAAATTCAACTGAGTAATATTCAAGTCCCTACATGATTATGAACTACTGTACTGACAGAATGCAAACATTGGTTTTCTGTGGGTGGGGTGGG
>OMNN01083003.1:0-28382 GCA_900302755.1 Chromis chromis | reverse complement strand
GTTTGTACCTCTTCCCTGAACTGTACACAATCCCCGACAGCCAGCACCATCTTCTCAGCCTGTTGTATGGGATATAACAGAGAAAAGTACACAAACAATACTTGCTATCAGATAGAGAATATTGTGAAATTACAAAAATGTGACTAACAGAAATCAGAACTGATGATGAAAGCCCGTGTATAGGCCTGCACTGGGAAATATTATTCAGTATATACAAGATATTTATGTACATACAAGAACATTGATATGGATAGTAACATTTCTTAGTTTTGGCTTTTCTTAAGTGGAATATGTCTGTGGAGGATTTTTACTATGTTTTTATGTTTTCAGTGATAAGCCATGTAAAAGAAATTCACAGATTTGTACAGTACGTGTCAGAAAATAACTGAAAACATGCAACGAGACTGTGAACTATGCAGTACCTAACTGTAGAGTTGTGTGTTCAGGATTTTTTTTAACGGCCCATGAAACGTAGCTTGATGACGCACAGGAGCCACACTTTGAATGACCCCTTTCAATAACACTATAACATTATGTCATAACACAAGAGCACAATGATGGAGCGCCACTTTACACTGGGTGGTTTTATAAACTTTCATCGCTAGGATTCACAGATAATCCATTGTTACTGGTGAATGGGGCTGAACCAACCATCTCCTATTGCTTTTTTCATGATTTTGAAACCTAATTTTATATAATTGGCAAATTTTTAATCACTCAGATTCGTTTGGATGGTTAATAAAACAGTTTTCTAAGAAGTGACAAACTCAAAACACCTTTTTTTACTGCTTTACATGGACTTCAAGAGGTGTCTTAAGTAAAAGTGTGATACTGACAGCTGTAATAATGATAATAATATGCACTCATGTTTTAACAAATTATTATGGCATATTTGTATCTGCATGTCCTTTTTAAATAGATTAAAGTATTTCAGCAGCACACTATAGAGTCTCAGAGGGGATATGGTGCCTAAATTTTGTCTTGCACCTTAATAAACCATGTGAGAACTTCACCCACCTCTATGAGAGAAGCAAGAAGACCCTTAAAATCAGTGGAGAGCTTGCTCAGTGCACTTCCTTGCCTCTGGGCATCGCTGTCAGCACAGATTTCAATCAGTACGGCCATACGGGCTTTCAGCCAGCCGAGATTCCCCTCCTGTAGCTCTGCGTCATTTCTCAGCTCCTGCACACAGCGACAGAGTGTGAAACAATCCATGTGGACAAAAGAGTCATCTGACACAAAGCATTGTTACAGTTTCACCTCCTCACAAGTGACAAGTCAGTGTTACAGCACAAGTGACCCACCACAGAAGAGGTTTGGAGTTTATAAAAGGGACAAACTCACCATGATGGTCGCCTTCACCTGGCCATATTTTCTGGGGTCGTTGGCTCTGTTTCTCAGCAGCCTCAGTTGGCTTTCTTTAGATATCAGCCAGCAGGAGAGTTCAGCGTACCTGTTTCACAACATAAAGAAAAAACTTAATGCAAACTCAAAAGGATATCAAGAATAATCCATCAAATAATATATATTAAAGCTATTTTCTCAAGAATTTACCTAAATATCAGGGCCAACTAGGATGTGCATGAACTATAATAGCCAAATTGTGCTTCCTGCTTCATGGTCAGCAGTGTGTGTTGGTAGGGATGTGAATCAGAATGTATAAAGGATTAAAACTTTCCAATAATGATTTGTGATCTATCAAAAACATCACTACAGAAAACTACAATTGTTGCTCTGTATTTCAAGTGACTGAAGGAATTTTAACATGATTACTTTAGCTATGTAAGAAATGTATGACACTCCCTTGGAATGCACAGCACACTGTTTTATTGTTGCTACAATGGACAATTCTTCACCGCAACTCCCTTCTTTTCTTATATTTATGTAAGACATAACCACTGCAAAATTGACTAAACTAAAAAAAAAGGACTTCACCAAAATAAGTATAAGACTGCTGCACCTTGCATTGTAGTCCTTCCATTTTTCTGGGTGCTGCATTAGCTTCTGATGTGTGTTCTCGATTTCCTCCCGGACCTCAGCGAAGTCCTTTCTGGCTGCCTCCAAGGTTTGGTGAGCTGCGTCGCCCTCGGGGAGTTTTTGGCAAAGTTCCTCCATCAGTTGCAGCCTTTTCTCACATATGGACTGGGGGCCCTTTTCCCTGAAGAAGGCCTGAAAGCCATTTTTACACAGAAGAAGATTTATGTGAATCCAAGTCAACAAAATGCTGCCGATCGAGGATAATGTTTGGTTGACAGTGGAAAAGCCTCAGTTCTTTTGGGTGGATCGATATCATGAAAATCTTCCCACACTGCTTACCGTACGAGGCAGTGAATTGGCACTGAATTATTTTACACTCGGTTAATCAATACATGTAACTCAGCCAGCTACACTGTGCTTATTATTACCCTGTGCTCCTTGATGAGCCTCTCGCTGCCCATGCTGGCCAGGTGGCGGTTTTCCCTGGTCACCTCCGCCTGGCACTCCTGCAGGGACAGCATCAGCTTGCTCCGCTCCACCTCCACTTTCAGGTGCAGGAGGTGAAAGGGGGAGTTTGTCTGAATGTCCTGGTAAAGCAGAAGGGCAACAGCTATGAAGTCAGATTCAGAGAAGTGCAGTTTGTTTCAAGCAACTTTTTGGACAACGATAGAAAGTTCAATGAATCATTAGCAATCACTGTTCACTGTTATAAGTTTTAAGGATTTAGTTTTGTTTTTGTTATATACAGAGATGTGGGAGATTTGCAAAATGAATACAGTGATATTTGATATTATTCATGGCACCAACCTTCCAGTGTTTATGCAGCTTCCGGACTGTTTCCTGCAGTGACTGCTGCTCCTGCTCCGGCAGAATATCTGTCAGCTCGTCACAAGCCTTGAGGAACGCATTCAAGACCCGCTGGTCGAGCTGTCCAAAGAATTCCTGCAAAAAACATCAAGTGTTCGCCACGTTTCACACTTTATGCAGGACAGGTTATGCCTCATTAACGTGCATCCTACTGTAATTATTCTCTAGATCTTGCACCAAGACAACAGCCAAGGCGGAGTGTGTCAATTTATTCGTCTGTGTATCTGTTTGTCAGCATGATTAAGCAAAAACTACCAAAGGACTTTCATGAAACTTGGCGGAAATGTGGTGCCACTTAAAATCATGAAATAGAGCAACGGCCTAGGCAGGGAATGTGCTCTCGAAGTGCCTGTCTAATTCCATGATATATCACTTTTTTCCCTGTGCATTTACTTTTTTCTGATACTGCTTATTAACATGATAAGATAAGATAAGATAAGATAAGATAAGATAAGATAAGATAAGATAAGATAAGATAAGATAAGATAAGATAAGATAACCCTAATGCCACAGTGGGGCAATTTGCAATGTTGCGGCAGTAAATACACCAAAACATACACAAGTACTAGTTCTAAAAAAAATAATATTGTTGTACATCAGTGGTATTGCACAGATTCTTTTTGCATTGTACGTGCAGCTACATTTGGCACTTTTAACCTTGAAACTAGTATGTTTGTATCCATATGTTTTGGATGACTCATCAGCAACCTTTCTTGTAAAGAAACATAACTGCAAGAGGTGAAAAACTATCAGAATCCCTTACTGTGTGTTTCTTGAGCAGCTCCTCTGGGTTGCCTCGTTCTGTCAGACAGTTCTGTGCCATTTTAAGAACCTTCTCCAGCTCTACCCGTGACTCATCAAACCTCTTCATGAGGCAGCTGTTTGCCTCCATGTGTTTTCGCCACTCTGTGGATTCCTTAATCATGTTCTAAACACAAAAACAAGTCATTTTTGAAAATGCTAAAACACTTTTAAAGGTTAATGTGTTGAACTGCAGTGGGTTTTGAGGGTTACCTGTGAAGAGGTCTGCAGGTCTCCTACTCGTTTCTGCAGAAGACTCATGTCCATGTGCTGGAGGGTTTTGCTGCTGTTCATTATTTTTTGGATGGCTTGGTGGTTTCTCTCTATTACTGTCAGACATTTCTTACAGCTGTGAGTGAAGGTCACCAGCTCCTGTAGTGTTAAATGAAAAGCAGAGTATTAGACATTTATTCATATATTCTATAAAAACCGTCTTGCAGAAAAAGACAAATTGAAATGCTGCAAATTTCTTTATCTATTTTGAAGTCATTCAGTTACATTAGTGCAAATTATATTACTCACCTGGCATTTCTGTTTGAAGTCTACTGGTCCCTCAGAGTCAGGGCTGCTGGTGATATGACTAGCCTTCTCTAGAGCTTGGTAGAAGCCTGTGATGTTCTTCTCCATTTCCTCCAGTTGAGGTAAAAGAGACTGAGACTCCCTCAGCAAAGGCAAACATCTCTCCCTTATCTGATTGGAGGACAGCATGTTGATGAAAGCGTTATTTTGATCTTAAATCAACAACATCACAAATAAAAAGGAACTGTGTGAGATGTACCAAAGACCTTTCATTAGTCTTAGTTGGAATATGTTTTATCCACTGCAAAACATTTTCAAGTTTTTTAAAGTAACTGCAGCTTTACATATTACTAAAAACAATACAAAATTTGCATCTTATGAGAACTGGCAGCCCTTAATAATAAATACTGGCAAGAATTATAAGCTCTGAGTGCCTTCTACACACACTGGACAACACTATCAGCCTTGAATCTCCACATCAGTTTAGCTACAATGAAGTATTCACACATGAAAGATGAAGAACAGACACCTAATGTATATTGACCTGCACACACCTTACTCAGCTGCTCTTTGATTGAAGCCATCACAGCCATCATCTGTGAAACTTCCTCTTGTGGAGTGTCTTTGGTCAAAAGCTGAGCTGTACGGCTGGCTGCCTTACAGGCTGCTTCCATAGCTGGCACTTTGTGCTTGATTTCCTACAGGGAGGTTAAAAAATATCTTATGATATTATACAGAACAGAGAAGAAGGAACTTTGGAACTGAAGAAGGAGAGAAAGGCTTTTTACCTCAACGTCTTGAGCAAAGGCTCTGACATTGAGGAAAGATACTTGGACAGGAGCCGTCATCTTCTCATTGGTTGCATCCATAAACATTTTCAAGGTATTAATCCCATCTTGGTAGTCTTGTCTCAGCTTGTCCACCTCGTCTGCTCTTGCATACTGCCGATGAAATGGAAGAAGACAGTATATGAGTTTTTATTTTTTTTAAACGTACCTGTATTATTAAACCTGTTTTGGTGGCACATTTATGGTTCAAAAGTATTGCATTTACATGTTTGACTTTGACAAACAGCTCCCTCCATCTCCCGTTCAGTAGCAGAAGCTGTTGCTTGAGATCCCTTGAGACCGTGTCATCACACGTCTCTATGAGGAAGTTCCCAGCATCATTCATGTCCATGTGCTGCTGGATCCAGTGAGAAAGGTTTCTGAAGAAATCCTACAACAAGAAGGAAACCACAGGAGTTTAACTACACATCAAAGGGCCAATCATACACATGCTTTTCACTAGTTTTGCTGAATGTACTTACACGTTTGGCGTTCTCTGACTGGTTGAGCATCTGCTCAGCATCTTCCAGCCAGGCCTGCAGAGCTGTCACTGTGCTACTATACTTTTCCCAGTTAGAGATCACCTCCTCCAGCATGCTGCGAACACTCCGCACCTCCAAAGCTAGGTTCTTCCACTGAGCCGTAGTATCACAGAGGAATTTACTCACCCCCTCTGCTTCATCAACTGAAAATAAAAAGTGGAACAAGTGCATTTTAGCTAAAAATCAATATTGTTACTAAGAGCAGCTGATTATGTCTGATGATCATTCAGCCTTGCGGTTGATGGTACTGTGTGTTAGGTCAGAAAAATCATGCTAAAATAGCATTCCAGCTATGGTTACTCCTTCATGCAGAATGCAATATGATTTTTCAGCTCTGGGAGTTCAAAGAATGTTAGAAAAGAAAAGTGCAGCCCCAAATTTAGAGAGAAATGGCTCAGGAGACAGGCGAGGTTAAGGTTTTGAACATTGTCAAACTGTTTTTAGACTTACCTTTGTTACAGGTCTTAGACCCTGTAACATGAAATCGATAGTAAGACTGTTTACTAGGAGCCCAGACAAACATTTACACATAAATATAACATGTATAGATGACAGACAATCTGGGAATTAAACAGAAAAGAGTCTTACTTGAGCTGTCAGACTTAACATAAACCTCTGCAGCTTGTTTGAGGGATGTGAAGATTATCTCATACTGCTCGAAAAATCTGTGGCCTTCAATGAAAGTCTGGAAAGGAAAGACAAACATGAGATGGTCTGGCAGCACCATTTAAATACTGCAATTAAAATGACACCGATGTTAACTTACAAGGTAGCTTTGCAACAGGAGTTCAACTGAATCCCGCCGACCGTATTTAATGATCCAGGACTTGAGCTTTGACTCGGCCAGCATCAGAAACGCCATCAGTCGATACTTCATTTCCCAGAATTCCATTTTGATTAAGTGAGCGTGAGATGATGTAGACACAAAGTTGAACCTGCAAATTGAACAATTATCATTCTGATTTTGCTTGGATTTGACAAAATGCAGTGCAGAAAAACACTGAAAACATCAAATTGATTTTTAATTAAACACAATTTTGGGGTTGTGTGCATACAATTACCTGATAAGACAAAAAAAATAGTATTAATCTGATAAACATCTTACCGTTCTGCCATATCTTGGAGCTGTTCAGGTGGGACAGGTACTCCATTTACTGATCTGTCCCTGTGTATTTGCTGGAAGGGCTGCCGGTGTGATTCCAAGTTTTTTAATACCTCCTGCAAAATGAAAGAAAAAGATGTCCTCGTTGGCTTTGCATTATACTGTACTTGTATCAAACAATGCTAGTAGTATGATAGGTGTCCAAATACACTGCAAGTCATGCAACCTTACCTTATGCTGCTCTAGTTTTCTGTGTAGAACATTGGCTGTCTCTTCATGAGCGTGTTGGATGGGAATGTCCTCTCTCAGAGCCATCTCTGCTCTGTGAAGCCAGGCTCCGATCACTCCCAGAGGACCAGGCAGGGACTTGTCCAGATGGATGTGCCAGTCCAGCAGCTGCAATTGACACCCATTTAAAATAAAGCACTCCACCAAAGCAAGAGGAGGATATGCTGATCAAAACGCTTCCACATGTTCTCAAGCAATCGGGCTACAAAAGAGGTTTATGCTAGTCTAGACAAGTTGGAGATGCCCAGAGAGGACTGCCCAATGAACAAAAACGCCTCTGTTCCCATCTCCTCCCCTCTGAACAAACTGATTCAATCGCTTACACTCCACTGAACTTTCACTGGCACCGAGTAAATAGAAGAACCCCGACGTGTTTCTATCAGCTTCCAGGGTGATGATGCAATTTATTTAGCAATGACAAATTAAAAAAAACCCACAGTGATCTATTATTAATCCTCTTGTTTTGTTTAATCTACGTATAATTAATCATCATAATTAATTCTGTTTTTCTTTGTGGCTTAGTTATAAATTATTCATGTTGTACAGAAGCATGCAGTGTTATTACCCTGGCAGACACACGGTCCCAGGCCTGTTTGACCAGAGCTTGATCCACAGAGAGCTTGCCATCCTTGTGAACTGGCTGCAGCAGTGGATCTGTCTGCTTTTTCTTCATCTCATACTGTACACGGAAGCTCTTAAATGCCTGCGAAACAACAGGAGATGCACATGTTGAAAAACGTCTTTTGTGTATGTAACAATGCATTTCCGTCCTTCCACATGTAATCTCACCTGATATTTGTCGGTGAGGTTTCCCTCGGCTCCTTGGGCTCGCAGCACATCTCTCTCCAGCTGATCTAAGAACACCTTCAGCTCTCTCAGCATCTTCCGCTCCTCTCTCTGTCGCATTTAACAGACATGCAAGCTTAGATTGGGAACAGACTTAATCCTGTTTTCTAATCAGCATGCCATTGGACGCCTCACACCAAAAATGACATTCCAGAAACACAAAGTTAAAGATTAGACAAAAGACTTAATCTGCTGGGATACATTTTAGAACTAATTAGTCTCACAAGCTGAGGTAGAAGTAAACAGTTACGAAGGGGATATGGACACTAAAACTATCTTCTTCAAACCTTTCATTTAGTATGTTTAGTTGAACATACCTCAAGCATTTGCTCTATATCTTGGGGACCAAACTATCCAGGAAAGCAGCAAGGCACACAGAGAGATGCAAATATGTCATAAAGGCATCAGAATAGCAAGGGAGAAAAAAGAAGCAGCAGAGCGGATGGGAAATAGGTTGAGGGTGAGATGGGCATACACTCCAAACAGGAAGCATGCAGCACTACGACCTGAACTCTCACCTGAAGTACCGGCACTGACAGTGCAAAAGTTGGAATTGAGCCAAGAAGCAGCTTAATGTGCACAAAAAATGAGTAGATGGAGAAATTAAATGAGTCCGTGATGATGGAAAACAAAACGCTGATGATTATATGACTGCCGTGATCATGCTACGATTGCTTTTATTCATTTAGGCTTTATGTAATAAAATGACAAGTGTGAAGAATTGCAGGCACAGGCTTGCAATTGTTAAACACAGCAGCAGGTAAAGCAGTTTTCATATACTAATGGTATGATGTCTGTTTGTGGTCATTCTCTACAATGGATAATACGTATACAAAGTGCGATCAAAACGTTCAGAGACTGCATCTATAAAAAGCAAAAATCACACCTGACTTAAATTTAGCAGACCTTCACATCAATTTAGTCGCCTTGAACAGTGATACGCTACTCCTTCTGCTCGAAAGAGTGTGTGGAAGTCCCATTTTGTAAATATATCAAGCTCCATCTGTGAGTCTCATAAACTGTGTCAAAACGGAGACCCTTCAACTTCAATTTCATTTGGGGGAAGAGGAAGACGTTGCAGAGAGGGAAATCTGGCGAGTGGGGCAGGTGGGGAGTGCAGATTGTGTTGTTGTGGTAAAAAAACTTGTGCGTAGTCACCATGCTCACACAGCACCCACATTTCATCACGCCACAGTTCAGGTCATTTGTGCTGAATACGCTCCCTCAAATGCCTCAGGACATTACAGCAGAACTCTGCCTTTTACAGTCTGACCCTGAGAGACTAATTCGGAGAGCATTACTCTGTAAATGTGGCAGAAAACGACAGGCATTCACTTGGTGGGCTTCTTCCAGGCTTTTCCAGTGCAAAGACTGCTTTTTGGTCTCTGGATTGTAGCGGCATATCCAACTCTCATCACCGGTGATGGTCCTCGAGTTTGCTAATCCCAAATGAGATGTTCCCAAATGAGTTCCACGGTAAAATCCCAAACGCGCACCAGTGGTCACAAAAATGTGGGTAACACAGATGTCAATGTTGATATACCAGTCTCAAGTGGAATCCTGACTTGTTCCATGACCGTAACATGGTCCAATCAAACACAACAGTAACAGTCTCAGAACTTTTTGATCACACCTCATACCAGGCAGTTATTGGGAAATGTGGATGGCAACCACATGTACAGCTTAACAGAGAATAACACATGGAGTTAAATATAGGTCTAGGCAATACAGCTAACACAATGGCATCCCCAAAACTGCCTTACATGCAATTAATGTATGGAATCATAAATGTAAACAAGGTACCTCATCCTGCTGTCCATCTGTCTCAGAATGGTGTGGGTTTGGGTAGTGCTTGAGAAACTGAGCCACATATGTCATGATGGATTTCTCATCTGGCTTGTCTACGTCCACATCTACAGAACAACACAAACAGTGTCACTGGATGAAACTTCACACTGAATATTAGCTAATCTAGGCAACAGAAACAAATGTAATTTAAGCTCAAAATAATCTTGTCAATACTACACTTAAACCATGCCCTCATGCCTGTAGAAATGAGAAGAATATATGACAGACTCATTACATTTGATACTAAGCCAATATGACACGAAAACAATCTGTGTTCTCAAGAGGATAAATCTACTGAGGCATGACAGCTAATTATACATGTCTACTTTCATCTCCATCCCTGACCTGATGTTTCAAGAAATCAGGGTCAAGCTCCTGTAAAAGCGGAGACGTTTTAGTGCAGCTCTTTGTGCAATAAAGCATCACGACTCTGCTAGTGGAGACAGGACTGCAGAGCCACTGCAGGACTGCTTCACTTCCACAGACTTAAACTCTGAGCTACGGATAAACACAGAATTTTAATCCTCTGTGAGGTGGATTTGGTATTTTCGGCACGCATTTTATCAAAAAACGCTCATATAGAATGGATTTGCATGGCAACACAGTTTGATTAATGTGACTAATACTGCATATTTGCTGATCTTATGTCTAAAACACAAGCAAACTGCAGGAGAATCAACAGTTTAACACACATATCCAGTGCTATTTTGGTACATTAGACTATAACTCTGGAATATTTAATGTAAGCAGCAGAAAAGGTCAAGGACACACCTTCTGGATCCAGGAGACGGGGAATGCCCAACTCGTTTTCTGCAAGTGCAAATGCTTCCTCCAGATTCTCCCTGTTGCTTCTCCGCCGTACCACCTCCATGTCCACCAGGTCTGGCCTGATGGCGTGCACCACCGTCTGGAAGGCAACACCATCGCGCCAGCTGGGACCAAAGTCCTTCACCTCAATGCCATGATGCCTGAAAAACATATAAGTAACCATTTATGTTTCACAGGGCTTGAATAAATGTGCATAAACCCAGAAATCTTTAAGATGTGGCTCACAAAATTAGGTATCATTGTGCTGATTCGCATCTAGAATTCTATCCATGCTGGTAATTTGAGAAGGTAATGTAAAGGTGACATACTTGGCTGCTGTGCACTGCACCCATCTGAGCAGGGCCTTCTTGGCATTGCCCTGAAATTTGTTAACCACCTTCCTCTTCATGGGAGGGCTTCCTGTTTCAGAGTTGGATATGCTCTCCACAGAAGAGTTGCTGTTGGATAGGGCCTGGAGGGCTGGCAGGTTGCTGGTTAGCTCCTCAATCTAATTAAGAAACAAGGGGGAAAAGAAAAAGAAAAAGTGTTCTACTAAAAAAAAATCAATATTGGATTAAAATATTTGGCCTGAGAGGTTTATTTGCAGAGCAGCACCTCACCTTGGAGTGAGCACAGTTATTAAACTCTAGGATGAAGCATTACCTGGAAGTAGAGGATAATGGTCCATATCAACCCAAGGACAATTGACGGTCGTCCATCTGCGATGTCAGTGGCGTGAATATTAACAAGTTTGATCTGAAACAAAAATACAGCAGAAGATTACTCTGAAAAGTAAGCTACATGCAGATGGTTTAAAAGTGAGAATTTTCACCCAGAGAAGCCCTTTGAGTTTCAAACAGTCCAAAGGAGCATTGCAAGCTTTTGTTTGCTCATCAAAGTCAGGTCTTTGATGCAGTTAAGTATTGTCACTGGCAGAAGGAAGGCAGAAACAGCCACAGTGGAAGGTCAACCAGAACAAAAAAAGGAGTGTTAAACTAAGCATTAAAGAACAAGCAGATGCACCACAGCATTACACACCTTGCATTAGCTAGTATTTGCCAATTTCACATCTCTACTCTTGAGCAGTTCAGAATTATAAAGAGCCAGACACACCAGTAACCAGTGTCCAAGTGCATTAAATTGCATGTCAATAGAAAAGCGTAATGACTACATTTACGGAAACAGAATGGCTGTATCCAAGCGTTGCATAGTATACATCGTGCATCAAATGAAAAGAATGCATACAGTATATGATCACACAGGGCATTTAATGGCGACTGACCGGAGATCCTCGATACACAGACTGAAGGCACACATGATGGGAGAGAGATCACAACAATGTAAGTCTGAGCCCTCAGGGAACCCAGATGAAAGTGGGACACAGGCTTCATGGAGCCAAGGGATTTAGAGATGGGTTATGTAATCAAGAAGTCCTTCTCCCGCTACTCTGAACATAGTGCATGTTGTGCAGACAAATATCAAGTCATGACTTCTAAATCATACCCTTGCCTTCTTTCAGACATGCCACTGTTTCTTTCAAGTATCATATTACCTTGTAGATAAAAAAAATACTTCAAAACGTTTAAATGCTCGTGATGATGGCACGCTTACCTTCCTGCCTTCGAGGAATTTAAGTGCAGTGCCGATGTTGGAAACCCAGTGGATCCTCTTCAGCTGGCGGCCTTGCTCACGGGGCTTAAGACAGACAGGACACAGAGTGAAAATTAAGCTAGCCAAGGAAGCCATATCATGCAAAGCTGGGGATATTTTCATTAAACCGTCTGCTGACTACAAACATGGTACGAATTTAACTGCAGATGGTGATTTTGTCTAATGTACCAACCGCTCAGTTTGGCAGCTGAAAAAAAATCATCACATTTGGTTGTAATAGCACTGTAAGATGGTGAATGTGTCCTGGACATTTTAACAGAGCTTTTCTTACATAAATTAACTGCAGTGTCAAAGCTGTTGAACTGGAATCAAGGAGATCTGTCTATAGCTCTTTTCAGACATAGGATAACATTGCTGGTTTCACCAATCTGGTAAAGTGACGCCATTTTGTCATTCAGACAGAGGTCACCTTTACGTAGTGTTCCTCACAGCTTCATTCAGACATACCATAGTGACAGAAAAAGCCATTGTATGTGTGATATTTGTTATAGGCCTCAACATCAAGTGACACAATGCATAGTAATGCAATAATAGACCAAAAAAAAAAATCTAAATCCGCTAATTTAACAGTAGCTTTTAAACTGTGGCTCTGTGTGTGATGCTGATTTACTGCTAGATCCTGATTGATCCTGTCTCTACGTCAGGGATGATTTATAATTGTAATTAATTAATGAACTCACTTTGGAGGCTGCCTGGACCTGATGCTACAGCTATTTTTAAAAAGTCAGAGGAAAGACTCCTACAAACAGCTGGAAGTAACAAACTAAGCTTCAGCTACTGCTAACATTTTGTCACGTTGAGTCCCATTAATCTGATCTGTTCCTGCATCTGTCTTCATAGCAGTAAAAGTAAATATTTATGGACATTATAGTTCATATTGGATGTGAAATTCACGCTACAGCTATTAAATAAAGTCAGAGGAAAAACTGCTACAAACATCTAGAGGCAACAAACTAAACTTTAGCCACTGTTATTGTTTGTCATGTTGAGTCCTTTTAATCTGACCTGTTCTAGCCTGTCTTCTGTCTGACATTTTCATTGGTATTAGATGTGAAACTGTAGGATAATGTGAATGAGAAAGATGTTTTGTGACACCCAAACTGTGTCTTCTGTGCTCTGTGATGTATATATACTAATATTAATGCTGAAACATGAAAAAAGCTTTCCGCTACTCAAAGTATGTTGCTTGTGTGCGTCTATTCGTTGACATGACAGCAAACAGTTCAGACTTGTGCAGACTTGTTTGAAGTGATACAGAGATGTTACTACATCTGACCAATTAAGATTGCCATGACAACTTTTATGGTAAAGTGACCAGGGTGATAATTCAGACGTGAAGCCATCAGATTAATGGAAAGCACATCTAAAAAGGAGCTAATGTTAAAGTTTTGGCTGATATAAACCAGAAAGGCTGCCCTCCTGAAAGCAGTAAATGCTCACTATAAAGTCTCCCTCATTTGCCAACTAACAGCTTCACAGATGACATGGCAGTTTGCATCAAGACAGGTCTAATTACCAAATACCAGAAACTGGGTCAGTGTTTGTGTGTGTGTGTGAGTGTCAAAGGGAGAGATAGTGAGAGTGTTGCACTAACAGCTTCTCACAGTGGGAGGCTCAGATCTAAATTATGGCCCTGTAATTTATGCGCAGTGATCCAACAATAAACGCTTACAACATTTTTGTCGAAACATGTTTTTTTTAAGCTTTGTTAAATATATGTGTTACAGATCTACCATATTTACATGTTTGCATGTTGCCTAACAACAGGAGAGTACACCAGTCAGCCACAACATTAAAACCACCTGCCTAATATTACCAAAACAACTCTGACCAATCAGGGTATGGACACAGGACCTCTGGGGGTGTCATGTCGTGCCTGGGACACTGGCAGCAGATCCTTTCGGCCTCGTGGTTTGTGGGGTGGGGCCTCTGTAGCTTTTTCCGGTGCATCCCGTAGATGCTCAATCTGATTGGGATCTGAGGAGTTTGGAGGCAGGATCTTTGGGTTCTTCTTCGAGCCGTTGCTGAGCAGTTTTTGCAGTACGGTGGGGCTCATTGTCCTGCTTTGGGGAAACTGCTGCCGTCTGGGAATACTGTCCATGGGGGGTGTGCTTGGTCCAGAACAATGTTTAGGTGGGAGGTACGCATCAAAGTGACATCCACATGAATTCCAGGACCCAGGTTTTCCCAGCAGACCATTGCAATGTAAGATTATCAGTGCTATTCACATGTCAGTGGTTTTAACGTTGTGGCTGATAGGTGTATACAATCTTTGGTTAGGTGCAATGATTTCATTGCATTGTCCTTGTCAGAGACTAAGTTAGGAATAAATTTGAATCTCATCGTTTTGAACAAAGCAGAAATTCAACATCTCCACGCCTCTGCATCACAGCCTGCATCTCTAATTTGTTTAGCAATTCCAACAGAATAAATGAAATAAATCAGTGTAATTACTGGGAGAATCAAGAGTGTGATTCAAAAACTCAACAAAAAATATATATAAATGATTGTATGTCTGATATAATAGATGCACTTAAACTTGAATGCAAATGTCATGGTCTACACTACAAAATGCTGACTTGCCAGAATGTGGAAGTGAAAATATGCGCCCTGATTTGCATATTCATTATTACCAGTGGATATTATCAAGGGCGGTTGTTCCCCTTTACTTAATCCACACATGAAATCCAGAGAGCGTAAATCACCCAGCAAAGCATCTTACGTGTGTTAACATAACCATGCAATTTATGTTTCTAAAGCCTGTGCAATAAACGAATAAGACTTACAAGTCTTTGGCCAGACAAGACCTCCAACAGAGCCAAAAGCTTCACCCCATCCTTGATGTCCTCGAACAGGTCGTTAACCTCTAGTGGTGGTTTATGCTGGAGGAGAGAAGACACGGGTTTAATATGCAGAAAGAAAATATGCTGAAAATTTCTTGCAAATGAATCAATTATGAGAAACGTATTTATGCTGCTGCTTCTACAGTGTGAGAGGATGTTGGTATTCTAGCACATTAGTAGGGATGAGGGCAAACCAAGTGCCGCTTGTGAGAAACAGGCTTGTTAGCAACAACCACAGAGCCTCCCTGCAGCTGAAAAGATGGTGCCTTTTCCTCGGCAGTGGCCTGATGCCCAGTCCTGAGGCGATGGTACTCGTTTAACCCTAACTGTGTCCTCATAACATTTCCACACATTTACAGAGCTGCCCAAGATGAATGACAGCCTTATGACATACTGTAACACACGTTCAGCACAGGATCAGGAAATGAGACAGATGTTTATTCATTTCGGCAGAGGGAAGCTTTAATTAAAAGGAAGGCTCACCATGGGAATTCTTGATTTGGCACTGTATACAGGCCATTTCACAACTCAACATATTCCATGACAGGATGCAGTTGGCTGCCTATCTGGGGCAAAACAGCGTGAAGAGGCAAGCATCTATCCTGCTATCGGGTACATGTACTAATTTTTTCTTCTTCAGCATTAGAGAATGCATCATGTTATGTTTTGCAATCTTGATTCAAACTTAATTTGTTAAGTATTTTTCGGACTATAAGGGGCACCGGATTATAAGGTGCATTAAGCGAAACAAAAGTCAAACTTTATTCAGCTTATTCACAATAACTCTCAACATTGTTCGGTTGTAACACATAAAATACAAAACAATACACTCACTTTTTGAAATCCGCTTCATAATATTATGTTGAAGCACAGTACGTATTACTCCGTGAGGCTCCTGACTACGGTAGCCGTAATGCTCCGACAATCCATCAAGCAGTGCGGCTTTGTAGCTTACCAAAGTCGTACTACAACGTTTTGACAGATTTTTGAGCGCCGTGTACCACATAAAATCGGTTCGAGGTCAGTAAGCACAACCAGAATTAATACATAAGGCGCACCGGATTATAAGGTGCACTGATTTTTGAGAAAATTAAAGGATTTTAAGTGCGCCTTATAGTCCGAAAAATACGGTAATTTTAAATTTATTAAAGCAAGCAGCCTTAAGTTCACTATTGCCGTTTGTGATGTACAGTTTTGTGAAAATAAGGGGCCACTTTGAGAAACATCAGTTCAATGCAGAGAAGCATTTGTTTGTAATAATCTATTTCTGTGATTCAGATTTAAACAAAAAAGAACAATGCATTAGCCCTTGTCATTTGGAAATCACACCCACCCTGACAACTTAATTCACTGAGTCACATGAGAGAGTGGGAAAAAAACTGCGAAAATGACTGAAAAGGCGCTTAGTAATACAATATCACAGGAAATGGACACAAAGGCTGAAGGGGAAGTGTGACAGCAGCCGGAAGTTCAAGCTCAGATAATACACACTTTCACCCATAAAACAGGGAGATTTAATTCACACCGATATTCAACATTTATCCACAGCAGAACTTTTACTATTATTGCAAGTAATATTCCGTGTACTGGCAATAAAAGTCACCACTGTAAACTTCCCTGTGAAATAAGGCCGTCACTGAGGAGCTGTTTGCGGTGTGAGATTGCTTTCATGATGTGGCTTATGCTACATTAGCCCTATTGGTATGCACAGTGAGTGAGCTTGAGCGCAGTGCATGAATAATGATGAATAGACCAACAGAGCGTCCCAACATTGGCCCACCACATAACTCGGATTCTTCTAAAGTTTTAGAATCCCAAGCTTTTGAAGTATCGTGGGCAGATCAGGCCCAAACAAAAGAGCCCTCGAAACCAAATCTCTTTGCCAGATCCCAGACTTAAACCCTGCAATGCTGTCCGAGTTGCACACTCTGCTGTGTCATCTGTAGTTACAGTTATGTAAAGATTACCAGCTGCTTATGCTGAATTTTTAACAGTTCTCTCCTGATAATTTGTAGTTTTAAGGTTTGACAGGGTGCATAATGTAATTCCGCCGCTGTTATTTTAGGGTCACAGTGTGATGTGACACAGCATGCAGGCTTGTGTTATTGTTGTGCACTCGCTGCATCGTAATTTACATGCATGAACCTAAGAAGCAGACGACTGCCTGCAGGGAACTGTCCTCACCCTCTTGTTCTCCATCTGCACACCGCATTACTGTCCCTGCCAATCCTGTCCACAAACACACACACACACATACCAAACACCAACACACATACCGACACGCACACGAACGCTAAATACACGATAAATACATAACCCACACACCAGTGTCTGAATAATTCCATTAAGCCCCCCATATGTCCACACAAACACACACTGCTAGTGGTAAAGAAGCTCATCTGAGTATAAACCCCCTAGTGAGATTTATTAAAACTGAACTGAGCTCTTTCATGTCTGTGTCATCTTTGCAGCCTCTGCCCACACCTTTCAATAGCTCTTGTCACAGCACAATAGAGCAGAAGAATCACAGGTGTGAGTCTATGTTGCTTCCACACTGTTAGATCCACAAAACAGTCCTGTTCCGTTAAACATAATTTGATTTTGAAATGAGCTAAATGACGACATTATGTACGGCTAACTGGATAATTGCAGTTATCTCGTGCTCTGTTTTAAGAAGTCATTACTGGCTGTTGCTTGGCAAATCTCACCAGTTCTTTCTACAAGCGTGACTCGGTCAGTACCCTGAAATACTACTAACCAAAGAGGAACTACATAATCATGACTGGGAATAAAATATTACGAGTCACTCTGAGGATAAAAGGTCACAACTTCCAACTCACTTGTGATGTAATTGTTTTGACAGCTTGTTTAGGACGAGCTTGTTAAATCCTGCAGTCTCCTAAGAAGTGATGGTGAAGCAGAAGCAAGCAGTGGATGGAAAATCACACCTACCTTGGCTAAATGAGAATTGATCCATTTTGTGAATGTTCTCTTCTGCACCGCCTCTTGCTCATCTGTAAATTAAAGGCACACAGGGTATGTCAATACATGATAGCCGCAGCACGTGCTCTGATGGTCGACTGTGGAGCCGCAGCCAAACACTTTGACTACAGCAACATGCAAACAGACGGAGAGAAAAATACACATAATAGGACTTGATGTTCGGATTTGTTGTCGCAAAGAGGCAGCTGTTAATTGATATGGATGTGGTTGAGTTTACAGCTGCCAGAGAAATATAAAAGGCATAAAATATTTATTCCTAACAATAACTTTTGTCAGTTATAGCCTCCCACAGCCGGTATGCTGCTTCATCCAACCTCACACTATATAATTTTACACTGCTTCCGGGATGTCAAGTAGCATCACAGCAGTCCTGCACCATGTATGTTAACCTGCACGCCTCCTGCAATGATTAGATGTTTGCAGCGTGATTAACATAAGCTTGCCAGCGCGAGTATAAATGATGCTCCTGAGAAGTGTTCTCAAAAAGAGGTCATACGAGGAGATTAGAGAGTGAGTGGGGAGGAAATTTCTGCCAACACATCTCACGAGTCCTAGTCAGTAATAACATGCGTGATTGTTTCGGTCACCCCCCAGCCTCCTTTTGTGGTCTATTAATACATTCATCCACGGCGCCTCATGCATTATGCAGCAAGTACACCAAAACAACACATTTCTTTGCTCTGGTGTTGCTGTTGTTGCGTCGGGGGCTGATTTCTAACACCCTGTCACGAATGCCGGCTGGCTAGTGCTGCACACCGCGCAGAGTGGCCATTTTTAAACATCCACCCTCAGAGATATAGACAGTGGTCACGTGTATAAGGAAGCAATGCGAACACTATACAGGGAGCAAAGGCATCACGTTAACCCACAGGCAAATGCTTCATCACTGATGCACAGGGGATGCCCACTGAAGCATAGCACGCACATACACAGAAAAACACACACACACATACACATGCAGCACACGTACAGTACAGCTGTGTTTGTGCAGCAGGATAACTAGTTCACAAAGCAGGGATTCGCCTACAAGACATCAGCATATGTTGTGTCCCATATCAGCTACATAGGTCAACACAGATGAGAGATGAAGGGTGCTGCTGCCCTACTTACCACGGAGATACTGAAAAAATCCAGTCACCAGATTTAAAGAAGTCTTCCTGACAGATACATCCTTATAGTGAGCCATTCTACACCCCACTCTCCGGCTCTCGCTCTTTGCGTTTCATGAGTTCCAGGGTACATATATATGCTTGCGTGAAAATTAGAATCCACAGTGGAAAAACTGACAGGCGGCTGTCCTTTCAACCTTTTTTTTCCAGCAGGAAGCAAAACAGATCTGTCTGCCTGGTTTCCCCCAGTGAAAGCAAAAAGAGCTGCTGGAGATGAAAACGTCCCCTCCTCCCTGACACTCTCACACACACGCACACAAACACGCACACACACACGCACACACACACACACAGTCGGCAAAACTCCTAACAGAGAGGGTGATTTACAATCCCATCCTTCCCTCTTCCTGTGTTTTTGCCATCCAGAGGAGCCATGCCTGTGTGGATGTGCACAGCCCCCGCTGCACTGCCTCGCTGTATCATCGTACCATCTGAGGCTGGAGAGAGCTCAGCCTGGAGAATGGCTCCACCAATCAGCATGTGGGAGGCGGTGATGTCACAGCCTTGGCTGCATTATCCCGATTTAAGCTTGGTTTGTGTGTGTGTGTGTGTGTGTGTGTGTGTGTGTATTGGCTTGTGTTTGAATAAAAGATTTATTTAATCTTCTACGAGACAGTAAAAGCATTAGTGTCCAAGACAATAATAATAATAAAAAATATATACTTTTTTCTCTGGCTGCAAAATTAAATAAAGTCCCCACAGGCCTATTGATTAAACAGACCAGAACAAAATTAAAAGACTGCTACACAAAGCTCACCCTGCTGCAACAAATCTTAATAATTAATGCTAAGACTGGTGAAGGACGCCCACCACCTGCTCCCTCTTGGTGCTATTGTGACGACAAAGCAGACACACCCACGCCGGGATTCCCTTTGTACACAGAATATCATGTAAAAGCTCTGAAGCAGATCCATGTTTGTCCTGCCAGACCTTGCAAAACCACTTCAGCTCTGGCCACAGTTTTTCTACTCAACTGTTCTGACTATAACACACAATAGTTAGTAAATCTGGTACTTGATAGCTTATCATCTCCTGCAGAAAACTCCCCTTTATTCTTTCAAGACCACCAGCTTACTAAAAGCCTTTCTGATATGCTAAAAATAGTCCTGAGGTTGTCGTTCTATTCTTGCTCCTCTATAGACTGCTGGTGGAACTGGCCCAGAAAAGCTGTTTTTTTTCCCTTTTCACGTCAAAACAGCAAAAGGTTAGTAGTGCCATTAAAATCGTGTTGACAGCTGCACACACTAAGAACAATGAGCTTTTTGGAGACACTAGAGTCAGCTAAACCCGAATGAACAAAAAGATTAGGTACTCAAACCAGTCTGCCAGTTAGGACAAATAAATGTAACATTAAACCTATAATTAATTAGATTTTAAGGCACATATTTCGTTTGGAGAATATATATTTTTAAGTTTTTTATTTCCTGACTGTGCATTATTTTTCAAAAACAAGCTACAATGGACAAAAACACAAGAGTCTAATCTATCAATGCATGTATTAACTGTTTATATAAATGCAGCTTTTAAAAATAATAAAGTTCTACATAATGCTACATCTTATAGGACAAACAGTAGAAAGTAAAGGGCTACAAAAATGTTTTCTTTGCATGCTTCATCCTCTGTCTTTCCTATTTTAAAATCCCAAATCCAGACAGGTCCAACCCAGGAAAAAACTCAGCTGCAAAGGAAGTGGTGTGTTTTTGTTTCCATCAGAATCAACCAGGGCAGGGAATTATTTAAAAACTGTGACGACTAGTGCCAGCACACGAGTTTCAGTGCCAATATCAAGTCAAAGCTTATTTAACACAAGATGCCAAAGTACTCAGATTTTTTATGGCAGCTTGAAAGCTCAGTGACTAACACCCCAGACCTTGGCATGGGAGATCGGTGGTTCAAATCCTGGTCAGGGCGCGGGTATCCAGTGAGGACCCTTAGGCAAGGTCCTTAATGCTGCCCCACCTACCTACCTATGTACGTCGCTTTGGATAAAAGCGTCTGCTAAATGAAATTGTAGAATGTTAAATGTAATGCTATTATACATGAATTCAATCAAAAACTGGTTGAAACTCAATTCAACTTGAAACGTACACTAATTTATTTGTAGTTCCCAGTCAACATAATCTTTTCACTAGTTCTAAAATGCCCTGTTTTCTGATTATAAGATCAGCTGCTTATAGTCATTATGCTTGATGACTTTATTACTTCATAACATTATTGCTTAATGCTATCACTGACAATATTTTTCTGTAATTGATTTTCTTGATTTGCTTACAATATGAGCTCCTAAATCTCTGCTGTCACACTTGGCATTGTTCAACTGTTTTGTTGTTGTTTGTGTTTTGTTAAATGTGCTGTCTAGCTGTGTTTATATTGTATTATTGCTGTTAAGGACCCCCTTGTGTATTGGATGGCTCAAGGGATTATTCCAAATATAGACTTTCAAACTCAGACTGAGCAACTCCATGCTGTCAACAACAACAACTTTACCTTCACAAACCACAACTAAGATAAACCTGGACAATTAGAAAAATCTTATATTTAAATACGGATCTATGTAATTTAAAAATAAGTAAACAAGACTACAAATTGTTCACCACATTCAACACCGACTCTTGGAAAGCTGTTGCTACTCTGCGGACACACAAAGGTATTGATGTCCAATACGGCGCCCTAAAACCCTTTCATAATCCGATCATCAAACTGAACAAAAATAACACATGAAATAAAATCCTCCATCATAACTTTTCCTGATATTCCAGCTGCTCCCTGCTATTCTAAGCCTGCTATTAAGGAGCTGTCCAGAGTCCTGAACTCAGTTACACGGTTCACCTTGTGTAATAAGACACACATATGTAGGTCAGGATATACTTACTCTGGCATGCATGAAATCTTAACGTAAGACATCTCCTCATTATTGAGTCATTACGGTTTTGTCAACTGATTTAATTACGCCGTGATGCAGCACCAGTAGCTAAGTGCCAATTATAAGTGGACAACCCCAGCAACGAACGCCGCGCGGCGCATCAAACCACTAAAGCATGTGCAATTCACATGAGTAATGGAGTACTTAAGGTGATCTTAGCGCAGATGATACCTCTGGCAATAGTGTACAGTAGGTAGGTGCATTTACATCGGCGTGGGTCGGTCGCCTGGGAGCACTGTGAGAGCCCACTCACTCTGCTGTTCCATTTAGCGGAGAGCAGGCCTAGTTTTAGCACCGAGCAGGACAAGAAACGATTCTGTAGCTGGACTCGAGCCAGTCCATTCTCAGATACTTGACACTGAGGGTTTATTACTTACTGAACGGCTTCCTGAGCCTCAAAACAATATGACAACACTGTAATGTAATAGTCAAAAACACTGAAAGAACGAAGATTGCAGGAAAGATGTAGGTACTAGCTTGTGCAGGAAGTATTCAAAAGAGTGTGATGCAGCTTAGCAGAGAGTGGAGGGGTAATTAGGCTCTCTGTCATGTCAGTGTGATCGCTGTCTGTCTGTCTCCAGCAGCTGTTACTGACACTGTAGAGTAAAAGCATCTCTCACAGCTGACAGCACGCATGCTTCTCTTTCTTTTTCTTGCCTTCATGTAGCTACTCCACCCCCTTTGGCGAACATAATGGCTGCACTCCACCACAGTGGCTCTCAGTGTGTTTTTAGCTTGTGACCTTTGACAACAAAGCTGCAATGTTATGTTAGTGGCTCCATGTGCAGGATAGGGAGGCGATCAACCAAAAAAGTATGATTTGGGGTGTTTTTTTTAATCATTCAAGCTATAGAAAATTTTACTTTTTAGGTAATTTTTCAAACAAAATAATCTGCTTTTATCAGCACTGCTACTTAAACATTAGTATGTAAGTATTAGCAGTAAAAGTACGGTTTTGGTAACTCTAACTGATATATTATTCTACATAACATCTTTAAATTATTAATAGAGAAACATCAGCGTGTCAGCAGCATGTTGCTGTTGTAGCTGCTGCAGGTGGAGCTAGTTTGAACTACTTTATGTACAGTTTTATGCACAAGAATGCAGATCAATCTTGTCAGATATTTAATGGGAGCACGTATTTTGTGAATTATGAATATTTTGTACTTTTAAAAACCCTGTGCAATATCTATTTTTATACAAATACTAGAATACATACTATTTCATTAATTTTCTACTTGCAATATAGACAATCTGTGCAATATTAACACTCTCTCAGTATTTCTATTCATCAAAAAATCCGTGCGATATCACTGATATGTGCAATAATGTTATTTTTAGAATTAGTATTTATGTATATCTGACTGTTGACTATATTCCTTAAATGTTTGCACTATCTTTGCTGCTGTAACAATGCAAATGTCCCCACTGTGGGACTAAAAAAGGCTTACCTTATCTTAAAGAAGAAAAAAAAACACAAATATGTTTCCAGTTTGTGGTGTCTTTCTCTGATCTTTCATTTTTGGTGAGACACTAGGTCATTTGAAGATTCATTAAAATGCACCCATGTGTGAAGTTTACAGGGGAAAATGACCATTTGGTGGAGCTGTTCACAACTTATAGACACCTGAAATGTGAGCCTGACTACATACTGCTTTTTGTAAAATGTCAAAAGCCTAAAAAGTAGGAAACTACTGGTTTAATCTTTAACATTGTGTTGTATTTAAAAAGGCATATATACAATATCCAATGTGTAAAATCTTCATCTTAAAAGTAACTACAGCTGTCACGTACATGTAAATTAGTAGAAAGTGCAATATTCCCCTCTGAAACATAGTGGAGCAGAAATATAAAGTTGCATAAAATTGCGCAACTCACATAAAGTACAAGCATCTCAAAATCGCACTTCAGTACAATTCTGGAGTAAATAGTTACTTCAAATGGTCTTATATTATTTAAAGAGGATAACTCTGGATTTAGGGCTGTTGGTCTGGCAACAAAAAACCTCTTGTTTCACTATTTGATGACATTGCGTTGACTCAATTATTGAGGAAATAAGTGTTTGTTGCAACCCTCATTATTTCCTCTTTCAGACAGTGAGCCTTACTTACTGTCTTACTTATCACAGGAAGCAATTAGGTGTAATATTTCACATTTAACTACTGGAAATCTGAGAAATATCAAAAAAAAGAATCATAAAAACTGCATTATTATACTCATATCTGTCTATATAATATGAGATCTGACTGATTCTCCATATTTCCGGGGAGGGGATTCAACAAAGCACATCACGACATCACCACAAGCTCTTCACCAGCTTCACCAGCTCTGTGTGTTCATATCCGGTTTGACACTCGACTAGTAAAACCCACAAGAAAGACAGTGAGAGGAAAGCGCCTGTCACGCACCCTCCACCAGGCAACAGAGAGACATCAGTTGCACCCTGAGGGCATTTAAGGCTGCCAGGTGTTGGTGCAAAATCATCATATATGGCCCTGAAACCAAGCAGACGCACAGAATACTGCCACAGCATGACGTCAGCAACAAGTTAAAACAGGTGTTTATCATGAGGGGGATTATTTGTAAGGCTAAAACGCTTCTTCACAAATCTTCTTGTACAATCTACTTGTAGATTTGTGTATTCACAAGACTACAAACATATCTGTTGTCAATAATTCATCCACCCTGTTGCTCAAGTCAAAGTGATTCTGCAGTAACCTTCTCTGCAGGATGCCTTTAATGACAGGAAGCTGCTTTTGATTAACAGCGAAAAAACCCCAGACTACCTTGCTGCCTGCCATTTACAGAGCACCTAAAACCACTGGTACAAAAACGTCTTCCAGATGTGACCTGACACCAAATTCCACTTCCTGACATGAAACGCAACAGTGACTGGCACTTTGCAGAGCAGATTGTGCCATTTGTGCACTCTTCAGGTGAAAAAATTATACTGAGTTCTGATTCATTTTTCAGTAACAACTACAAGATGTATGTACTGGTATGTAATAGCGACAGATTAGGGATCCTAGGCTATGATCCTATGAATCCTTTTTGAGCACAAGTGTCTTGTTTTTAAATTTACTAAGAATGCTGCTACTGTAATCCACATGTACAATAATTATTTTACTCATCATTTACAGTGTGCAATACTACTTCATGTCGTTACTCAATATGTGAAATACATCTGTACTCTTTATTAGTCTGGGCATATCTCTGACTCATATTGTTGGTTCTGTACAGTTTTTTTTTTTAACCTTTTTTGTACATTTTTTATACTTAGTAGTCCTGTACATATTTTTCTTATGACACTTATTTTACTTACTTTGTATCTCATATGTTCCTTGCTGCACTATCCACTTTGCTACTGTAACAAGGTAAATTTCCCCGAATAAAGGATTATCTTATCTTATCTTAAAGTGCAGCTTGCATTTATCTGTCTGCAATTCACAAGAGGAAATATCTACCTAGAGAGTCCTAAACATCTTTAAATTCACCTTGAGTGAGCTTATCCTTCATATCACTGCACGTCTGAGCCAATTTGAAGATAACATACTGTCAAAACACCTGATGCCCTTTGCCATGACACATTTCAGCCTCCCTGTGCTTAGAATACATATTAATATCAAGCGAATGGAAATAGCTGTGCAGTGCACAGGAAACCAAGTGTCTCAGTAGCAGGAACTGGGCAACACTGGCAAAACCACACACAAATGTTTCATAACAGTAGCTATGGAAACAAGCCATAAGGTGTGAAATTTCTTGCCATACTGTACATCTAGAAAAGCATCTTAACTGGGAACAAGACGCCAGAAATGACTAGACTGGCGTAGTGATGGTTGTGGCCTAATGCCCTTGTACAAAAGGGGAACACCAACAAAAAGAGGCTCCTGCTATCGATCTATTCTCTTACCAAGGGCAGAAAGGGTGTCAGGTTTTAGTCTTGTTCAGTGCATTGTCTGTGCATTCATGAAGCCGCAGTTGTTGTGACTCAGTATCTCATGTCAAGACTCGGGCAGATTAAATGTGCCTGATGAACAGTGGCCTGCTTCAAAAAGATCCTAAACTTTCAACTAAAGATTAAAAAGATAATTTTCTAAGAAGTGGTCAAACAAAAGGGCAAAGATTACCCAATTTCTTGAAAAACCATTACGTTCATTTCACTGGTAATACACTGCTGACATGACGTGAAAACACATGCCTCTTTGCTACAAATCTGCGTTACTAATGTCCACAGAAAATCTGATTTAAAGATGCGACGACCAACTTATTAAAGGTCATGCTTTGAAGCATGTGTTGAGATCAGGAGTTTCACAATACTCAGTGAATAAATGGCATCATGTTCCTCTAAATAACTTCTAAATCACTCAAACATACAGTAACATACCAAAACAATGTAGTATGTCTTTTTAAAGTTGGGTCACAAGACGTTACAAGATTTTTTTTATTATTCCAAATAAGATTATCTGCTGTCTTGTCAGAAAAAATAAGTCTGGTGACAAAAGAGACCATGTGTACATTAAATCAAATTACGTGATTCTATCATGTTTTCAAAGACTACAAGTATTTGAAAACAGGCCGCTTACACAATGTAGGACTATAACTTAATATTGAAATTATGCTAATCCGCTAACAATAAATAATAATAATAATTGGATTTTAATCCTTTTACTACAACAAGTTTTCTAACTATAAGCTGCCTAAATGCTCTAGTTTGAGTAAGTGTGTGAGCGGGTGTGTGTCAGCATCCTGCCTTGCAAATGCTGCCAAACTTCAGATGGGCATGCAGCCCAGGCGTTGAATCAGCACTATATTACTGTGCAGCAGCGCAGGAGGAGAGGATGTTTAGTCCGTAGGCCATCTGAGCAAAGAAAAGTCACACTTACCCTGCAGTTTTTGCATCACATTAGCTATGTCCACGGACCCCCGGCCGAAATGCCTCGGAGAAGCCATGTCGACCCGTTGCAGCTGTATGACAAGATGGGTCACTGATGCTGAGAGCAAAGATCCTTCACAACTGTCCTGAGTGGGACATCCCCTCCGGCCCTCCCTCCCTCCGTTTCTCTCTTTCTAGTTTCACTGCAGGACCAGGTCCAATTGAATCTCAGGTTTCATGCAGGGACAAGCAGGTTTACTGTCCAATAGAGGCGCTCCTTCCATTCACTGCCTGCAACAGAGAGGTGTGTCAGGAAGGTTTGACTGGATGCACCTTTTTTCAAGCAGTTATTTCACGACACTGTTTTGCTCACGGCTTATTAAATTATCAAAAACATGATCTGACAACATCCTCCAAACATCCTCTGAATGTCAAAACGTTGCTTCCTCGTTAACTTTTAACCTTATTTGAAATGATAAATATCCTTAAAAACGATCTTTGAACATTAGATGACAATGTTTTCTCTAAAACATTATTAGAACTTCTAGGTGATGTAACACATATAAAAATAGTCATACAGCTACACAAAGATAAGAAGATGAGTTAACACATTATTAACAGGGAAGTAACAGTTACACAGTTTGGTTTAGTCTTTATACAGACGTGAGCAAAAGTTTACATACACTTGTAAAGACCATGTATATCATGGAAGACATGTCTGTGAAGGTTCTGAGTCATCCAGGTCATGGTTATCCTCGTAGTTTCAATCGTAGCATCTGGACTTGCTTGAGTTTGTCGAAGACGTTTCACCTCTCATCCAAGAGGTTTCATCAGTTCTAAACTGACTGGTTGGGAGTTCCAGATTTTATACTCTTCAGGAGCCTATTGAAACTCCAGTCTGCTCGTGTGTGTTGCCCCTCTCCTCATTATGCAAGTCGTTAGGTCCTTCCCTCTCACAATGGGGTTCATTAGGGCCTTATGTGGCCAGGTGTGAATGGAGCCAATACGACATCACCTCTCACCTGTATACAATGCAGTTACATTCTCTACCCAGGAAGAACAGAACCCATTCACACCTGGCCACAAATGACCCTAACAGACCCCATTGTGAAAGGGAAGGACACAACAACTCACATTGGCTCCATTCACAACTGGCCACAAGGGGACCTCACAAACCCCATTGTGAGAGGGAAGGACCTAACGACTTGCATAATGAGGCGAGGGGCAACACTCACCCAGCAGACTGGAGCTTCAATAGTGTTAATGGCTCCTGAAGAGTATAAAATCTGGAACTCCCAACCAGTCAGTTTAGAACTGATGAAGCCTCTTGGATGAGAGGTGAAACGTCTTCGACAAACTCAAGCAAGTCCAGATGCTACGATTGAAACTACGAGGATAACCATGACCTGCTGACTGAGAACCTGCACTGATATATTATTATTCATACTCTTATGATGATGAATCCCTGGCAGATGC